>VRLP01001102.1:0-151149 GCA_009660295.1 Lophius piscatorius | reverse complement strand
CTGATATTTCCACTATTAGCTGCATCATAGCCTGATATTTCCACCATTAGCTTCAACATAGCCTGATATTTCCAAAATTAGCCTCAACATAGCCTGATATTTCCACTATTAGCTGCACCAGAGCCTAATATTTCCACCATTAGCTTCAAGATAGCCTGATATTTCCACCATTAGCTTCAACATAGCCTGATATTTCCACCATTAGCTGCATCATAGCCTGATATTTCCACTATTAGCTGCATCATAGCCTGATATTTCCACCATTAGCTTCAACATAGCCTGATATTTCCAAAATTAGCCTCAACATAGCCTGATATTTCTACCATTAGCTTCAACATAGCCTGATATTTCTACCATTAGCTTCAACATAGCCTGAGATCTTTCTCAACTGTTTGTCCAATTTGGTCAAAATTGGGTGCATATGAATCAATTTGAGGAGATTTATCTTGAAAATATCATATTTTATTCTGATAGTTGATATTGTAATTCACTTTTTTTTACTATTAAAACAGTTTTTCGGACATAAATTCCTAACCATTGGTCCAATTTAGTCCAAATCTTGTGCATATGGCTGGACGTGAGGAAATCTATTCTTCATTGGTTTATATTCATTTATTGAACTGTTTTACAAAAATAAAACAGTTTTTTTTTTTGACGTAAATTGTTAAACATCGGCTCCATTTAGTCCAAATTCGGTGCATACGATTCAACTCAAGAGATCTTTGATGTATGTATCATATTTAACTCTAACAGTTCACACTGTTCTCACGTTCTGGAGCTTTTTATTTTATTTTTTAAATCAAAATAGTGTAAAATCCTCCATGTAATTTGAAGAGTTCAATCTGGGGGATTGCTTATACAACAATGGGGGATTTTTTGAATTTTTTTATTCAGGGATATATCCTTGCTGTCGGTGACGACAGCGTCGGCCTAGCTGTGTAACGTTAAGACAAATTAGAGTTGGATGCGAACTTCAGATACTTTACCGATGTCTCCTGGCATCTTTAAGAAATGGCCTTTGCATATGTTCCATGGCATGAGATGACTCAGCCATGTACAGCACGCCATCTGCTATGTTACTCAGTTCCAATCATCCAAGGTCAGAATGGAAAGTTATCTACTTAACTGATTGGACAGAACCAAATAGAGTCCAAACCTGCCCAAAACAGCAGCTGGGATGTTGTTTCAAAAATAAAGGGAGATATTCCCTAAAAAAAAACGGAAAAAAAACATTCTGATGGCGTGAGTCTCTAATATTGTTTTTATTTTTTTTCTAAACATGCCTGAAGATAAAGTCCGAACTAAGTGTCTAATTTCTACCTTTTCACCATCTGTGATACCGAGTGGATGTGATACTATCATGAAACCTGAGACGTTAGCCAAAATAAATTATACATATTCTCACAACAGTCTAAATAATTAATCAGATAAGTGTCAAATTGACAAAAAGTCAATCGAGGACAGAGGACGCATCCCTTACTCCTCACAACAAACCAACTCTCTTTTTTATTGTGTTATTCAACACTTTGTTGGTTTATAAATGTCTTAAAGGAGCCAAGAAAATGTGCATTCCTGGGTGAGGGTAAAAACGGCGCACGTGGGCGAACGAGCGCTCTGCTGCAATAACATGCAGAGTCACATACAAATTCATCTTCCATCATATCTCTGCAGGCACGGAATGTGACGGTGTGTGGGTTCGGTCGGAGCTTGCCCGAGCACCAAGGCGTCTAAAAAACAACCAATATAAACTTGTCTCTCTTTTCTTGACCTCCCTCCTAGTCAGCCCTCATATCCCGCTATCTCGACTTTGTATCTAGGTTGTGTTCATCCCTCCGGGGGAGACAAGGCAGGTCGAGTCCTTAAGTAGAGAGCAGGGAACGGGCCGAAGGAAATAGCAAGAACCTGAGAGAGTGGAGAGAACTGAAAAATAATTATATGTGAATAATGGATCGTAACGAAGGAAAGGTGGGAAAGAAAATCTTCAGACTACTTTGAATATCTCTTAACTCTTAACTTCAAGGCAAATGGATTTCTCGTCTTCTGCTTTAAAGAACAAATAAAGTGAAATTGGCCAAAACCGGGGGGGGGTTTAGTAGAGCTAAAGCATACAGGTTGTTGTTCTCTCAGGGGAAATTCCTTTGGTGCTCCAGCCTTTTCACTCAGGCAACAGACTAGTGACTTTGAACCACTCGGCACTTCACAAAAAGAAAAAAAGGGGTCCCTCTATTCTTATGCTGGCAATCCGGATCCTAATTCTTCCCTTACCTCCCCCAACCCGACCCACACTCAGACTATTCCTCCACTATTCCTTCCTCAATAGATTACATACGTATAGAAAGTCTTTCTGTAATTGCTCAGTCCAACAGCAGAGACGCAGCACCACATAAGTACCGACCACAACTTCTAACGAGACACTACTAATTGTCGGGTGTCCAGAATGCTTAAATTCTCGTTGTGATTTTTTTTTGGGTTTTTTTGGCCTTAGGAGTGAGTGGCGTAGTTCCTCCACTTTTAAACACAGCTGTAATACAGGTCACGCTGTGAGGAGCGGAAACTTGGCCCTCCTGAAAAGTAACGTGACCAGATGTAATGTGACGGTGGAAAGTATGTCACTCGGTGTTTTCTTGTCTTTTAGGTCATTTTGCCAGAGAGCCAGCCAAACTCCACCTCAAGGAGCAGGAGTATGGAGAACATCATGTGACCGATACGTGTGCGCCACTGCCGACAGCATGCTTTGCCTCCTCCGGACCTTGGCCCTCTGTTTCTGGTGTTTTTTGCTGCTTCACAAACAGGCTGTGGCCGATGAAGAGGCCCTCCAGGAACGGACCCCGTCAAGCAAAGATCCACCTGAAAATAAACAAAGTTCCTCCTGGTGGCCTAACCTCTCCTCCCTTCCCTATCTGCCGTTTTATTTCCCCTTTTACGGGAGCTCACTGCCCACAACCGCCCGAGGGCTGACAAACCCAATCGATCCTTTGCAGGATCAATCAGGCTCAGGGGAAAAGAGCATCCCTGAAGTGTCTGAATCATCTCCAACTCGGGGGGTCCTCACCACCAGTGTGACAAATATAGGACTAGAATCACTTTCCTCGGATTCTCCACAGAGGACCACAGCGCAGAGCAACAATGATTCTCTTGTTTCAGACGCCTACTCTCCCCAAAGCACTTTTATCACAAACATTCTGTTCACCAACAGTCCCACTAACACAAGCACTTCGGAAGAAAATGCGTCACCTGCCCACTCGCAACGGGGCACCACACAAGCTGCTGGACCCGGCATGGGCGCCACTACCCAACACCTCATTGAGGAATTTGCTGACAAAGAAAAGGCGGAAAACTTTACAGCAAGGATCTATTCGACAATTGCACCAGAGACAACAGTTCCCACTGCCGTGACATGGGCAGCAGCCCAGCCCACAACAACAGTCCCAAGACTAGTTGAGACCACACTGACCGGCAGAAACCATCTTGGACCAAAAACATCCTCAGAAACCACATTTGTCAGGAAACCACAATACTCGACAGTTAGTAGCTCCCTCCGCGCCGGGGAGGCCGCATTGGCAAAAACTCTCTCCATTCAAAGCGGGTCCGATCTGAACATCTCAAGGTCTAAGTCAGGCCCCAAAGAGGACCAGCCGGGGGCAATCACCACTTCCATGGGGATCGATGAAAAGCTAGTGCTGGAATCCATAACAAGCACAAGTCAAAGCCAAAAGGTTAACTTCCCAAAAACAGAAGGTAAGCAGTGTTACACAAATCAATAGTGATGGGATTAACTGTATAAATGTGATCAATCATGTGCAGACGGATCTCAGGTCTCCAATAGGTCGAGGTCAAACAGCCTCAGTTTGATCGATGATGCTTCTGTCGGGGTAAGAAGGCCCTACATTACCATGAATCTAGATCTCGTTGAAAAGCCATTGAGTGCAAAGAATCAACTTTTACAGGATTGAAGTTTAGGATTTTGTGTTTGCCTTGAGAGAGTATTTTTAAAATAAGTTTTTATTAGTTTATTTTTAACCTCTAGTCCAATTCTTTCCCAAATTGGGTGCATATGAATCGACCCGAGGAAATCTATCAATTTGGATTCGTACGCAGCACATCAAGGAAATCTAACTTGTATATATCAAATCTATTCTAATGTTTAATATTTACTCAGCTTATATTGAGAAAAACACTGTTTTTATACTCTTAGTTAAACGCAGGGGATTGAGGTCTTTTCGTGGATGTACCCTTGCTGTCACAACAGCATAGGCAGCGTTTTAATCCTTACCATCGATTCATAAATATGCAAATTTGGCTCAAATCGTGAAAAAATGTAGCTTTGAACAGCCTGTAATGAGTTTTCAAGATGGATTTCTGTAAAAATGACAGACGCAATAATCCCAATGGATGGAAGAAAAGAGTACCTGAATGCTGCTCGATGTTCTCAGCAGAGCATAAAATAGGGAAAGATGAAGAGCTAAATTAGCGACGGGCAGCCATTAGGTTTCAGGAGACTTTATGATGACATTGAGGCAAGACCTAATTTTTCAAGGCCCATCCCCCAACAGTGGTGGCAGTCTAGTGTCTGTATGCCTAATAAGTCTTCAGAGGAGCGTCCTCGTCCAGGTACAGACACATTAATCATCTCAGGTCAAAGGTTGGGCCAGAAAATGATGAGTCGATTATTCTCAGCCAGGGAGGGTTGGTGTCCATCTGATAAAACCGAACTCTCTCAGTCGTGTCTCCTATATTCATCCAGCGTGTTTAAGACATAATGACATTTGGCTAACCGATTAGCCTCTACATTCAGAAGGTGCCATCCCATAAGTATCCAGTAATAACAGCAAAAACACATCTCTTTAGATTTTAACATCTAAAAGGATCAAAGTCCATATATTATTACCCAAAAAATTACAATCAAAATCTTTACATGACAGTTTTTAATATTCTTTAATTCAACAATTTTACAGCATTTTTTCGCAAACCTCTCTTTACCTGCTCAATTTAGTTACCCCTAAATTACATACATTTAATTATACCCCCTAAAATTTGGGGATATTGTGGGATTGTAATCGCCGGCATGTTGATGCGATAACTTTAAAATCACTTTCTTGTTAATTTTAAAATTTTACAACAACATAGACCTTAGTGAAAGGAAGAAATGGATTGATTTGGGAGTTTTTGGGCAATAATTTCTCAACCGTTGGGTCCGATTCAGTCCAAATTTGGTGCATATGAATCGACTCGAGGATATCTCTTTTGTATATATCGTATTTAACTCTAACAGTTCATATTTCACACAATAGGGGGAGCTTTTTCACAGAAAAACGTAACTTCATATTAAATTGGAGGAGTTCAAACAGTGGGATCGCTTGTAAAAGGCAGGGGAATGGGGGCTTTCGGGGATATAGTCTATATCCCCGAATAAAGAAAAAGAAAAATTGAGACTGATTCAGTTGCCTTCATAAATATATTTATCTGTTCAACCAGCTTAGTAATCTCACATAATTTATTAAGTAATAAATAATAAGGCGGGATTTAAACCAGAAGTGGGCGGTGCTTAAAAAAGAATAGTGAGTGTGCGGCGGACCACAAGTTGTTTATTCAAAGTGTAAAGTGTTTTTTACTAAAATGGAAATTATCTTTACAGTGAAGTGCTTTCCCCAAGATCCAAATGACCTTTGAACCCACGCCTGGAACCTCACTCAATGCATTCAGAGCTGCGTCAAAAAGCCAATTAACTGAAGCTTATCGGAAAACAAAGGTTGAGAGTGAAACCTGTGTCGAAGTGATGGACTCCTTCTATCACAGATCTCCCACAATGCCTTACGCTGTGTCTGTGGAAGAAGGGGGGATGATTATGTTTTGTCTGCAGCGACCGCTGTTGTGTCTGTGTTTGTTTTCCGTTGTGCGGCGGCACTCAGGAAAGGCGGTGGGCCCGGGTTGGGTGGGGTGGGCTGCTGTGGCCTTGTATCAGTATTCCGAGTGAACCCTCAGCGAAACAACCCCCCTGTCCTGTGGGACCAAGCGTCCACCAGCCGCTGTTCAAGGATGCTGAACATGCCATTTTGCCTTCGAGTCGCCTCCTTCCCTGCTCCCTTTCTCCTTCTGCAATCCGCCTTTGTAGAAATACAGATATCTGTCAGCTACTTTTATGTTGGTACATGTCAGCTCTGGCTGCTGTGGGTGACGGGAAAACGTCTTCACATGGATCAATAATTCCAGCCATCCTCATACAAAATGAGAACCAGTACAATATGAGGCTCTCATGCGACCTTAGAAGTCTCCTTGGTGCGCGACAGCACCCGAGTGTAAATGCTTAAACCTTCCCGAAGGACACAGGAGCATGATGTGTCGAAATGGAAACGCAGCACCGCTGCATTATCATACATTAAGCCCAGTCCGGATATCCCCAAGTGTACCGGAACTTAATTTATAGCTGCACCCCCTCCCAACAGGAGGTGCGGGAGATTAACACACTTAGGGATACATGTCCGATGATTGAGGGGAGAATTTTCCCGGCGGCGTTGGCCTTGAGGAAGGTATAAAAAATAAAAAGCAGCAGCATATAAACTCTACTTAGAGACACTTCAGCGTCCGATAGAACCATCAGAACAGACGAGAGAGAGAGTGTGGAGTAAAAGAGGGGAAATAAGAACTGGAGGTTGAGGCTGATGAGATTCTAAAGCATTTCCGATGGCCGCTGCTGTACATCCCCCCTCCTCCCACCTTTCAAATCACTGCAAGCTGGCACGAGTTAGACTAGACCCTTACCATGGTTCTCTTAATACCTGCGAGGACGTATTGTAATCTGGTGAATGGCTGAAGCAGAGCCATTGGCAGATTGATTACGGAGACGTTTAAAGGCAGGCGTGTGATGTGAATATCTGATGGCCTTCTATTGAAAATGGGGCTGAAATAGACGTGGAGAACGCGGCGGTGACTCCGGCACCGTGTTAATCTTCTCATAATGGCTTCTCCTAAACGAGAGTGTGGATTAGGCCCTGTTTGTTTTTAGGATTTTGACACTAATACAACGAAAGAGCATTCTTGATTATTCCTTGCGTTTATCCAGGATGATTTTAAACCCTTTAATGTCCTCACCAAGAGAGAAAAAAAAAGGGAAAATTCTGTTTTTTTTGGGACATTTATTAATTTATTATCGTTTACATTCTTAATTTTGAATAAAATTATAAATATTTTTGTCCAACTTACTTTTTTACTTTTAAACAGTTAATGAAATAATACTTGGAAAATAATTTCAGGGGGAAATTTTGTATTACATTCATAATAGTCACTTTTAATTTGACTCTTATTCGACTTTTTGTTTGTATCAAGTTACATAATTATGTTTATTAAGTCCTCGCATGCTTCAATATGCCCAAAAAAAACAACATTATTATCAAATAGGACTTTTTCAATAGCCATGGGTGATGCCTCCTCCTCTGTGGACGCTTTGACCTGTGGTGTCCCCCAGGGCTCCATCCTCCGCCCCTTAGTCTTTAGCACATACATGCTGCCGCTTGGTCATATCATAAACAGTTTCAGTCACATTTTCCGATAAGAAATTGTGACTCAAAATGAGTTCAATCAAACAGTTGAGCGAGAAATTAAACACTTTCGCAATTTAAGGGAATCTCAAAAATCATGCAAATTTTTGCAAGCTCATTAAAAAAAACAAAAAAGTCAAGAAGATGATTCTAATTCCCTTCAAATAATCATAAGCATCAGACTCCACACTATCCAGCCGTTCCTTTTCTGCCTTATAACTCTGAGCTCAGCGTGTTTGATACAAAAACCACACGTTTTCTCCCAGGGCTCTGGCATACGTAGATAAAACGGTGTAATGGAGTGCAACAACGGCTTTTGTTCGTTATTTCTGAGCGGCTTAAGATAATGGGCTTCTGAAGCCCTTGATGACAGATAACTTCGCCCATATTGCCATCATTACCTCAAACTTTTTTCAGCAATGCCTGAAATTCAATTAAGGCTCAATCACAGGATGGAACCTCAGGCACAAGAAGAAAGATCTCACACAGATTCTTCTTCAAGGAAGGAACAACAGATACTTTGAGGTCACTTTGGCCAAAACGCTGTGCTAATTAGGTTGACAGGAAATACATTTATAACTCAGCTCAAAATCCACTCTCCCTTTATCTGTTATGCCTGTTTTTATTGCTGCAGCAGTAAGTGAGTGAGTGAATATCGCATTTGTAGCAGATGTTGTTAGATGGTGTAATTCAATCTGCAGGCACAATGATGCTGCAGCATTCAACGTCTTCCTCCATCCTGACAAGCTCAACAAAAGACGAGGCCTACGTAGTCGTCCTCGACAGCGAGGGTATATACCCGAAAAGCCCCCAACCTACTGCGTCGTACAATCAATCCCCCTGATTGAAATCATCAAGTTAAATGTGAGGTTCTGTCCGAAAAAGTGTTTTTTCATTAAAAAAAAAAAAAAAAGCGCTCCAAGATCCCCCTAGCTTGCAAAATCTGAAATATTAGAGTAAAATATCACATTAACAACATAGATCTCCTCTCTTCTCTTCTCCTCTGACGGTCAGAGGGAGTTACATTGTGTCGTTGTGGATTTAGAGAAAGTGTACGACGGAGTGGCGAGGGAGGACTTGTGCGATTGCATCAGGACGTTTGAAGCGACAGACAAGTATGTTGGAGTGGTAAAGGGATATGTATGACAACAGTGTGAGGTGTGTAGTAGGAATGACGTGTGGAATGAAGGCAGAGGTGGGACTGCACCAAAGATCAGCTCTAAGACCCTTATTGTTGCTATGTTGATGGACAGGCTGACAGATGAGGTCAGGCTGGAGTGTCTGTGGACTATGATGTTGATGAATGACCTTGTGATCTTTAGTGACAGCAGGCAGCAGGTGGAGGAAAACTTGGAGAGGTGGAGGTATGCGCTGGAGAGAAGAGGGATGAAGGTCAATCGCAGCGAGACAGAATACATATGTGAGTGAAAGGGAGGCAGGAGGAACGGTGAGGATGAAGGAGTAGAGGTGGAGAAGGTGCCGAAGTTTACGGACTTAGGGTCAACTGTTCAGAGCAATAAGGAGTGTGGGAAAGAGATGAAGAAGCCAGTGCAGGAAGGGTGGGGTGGGTGGAGAATAGTGTCAAGAGTTATCTATTATACTAAGGGAAAGGTTTCCAAGATGGAGGTGAGAGCAGCTCTGCTGGATTGTTTAGAGACGGTGGTTCTGACCAGAAGACAGGAGGCAGAGCTGAAGATGTTCTGATGTTCTCTGGGAGTGAGGAAGATGGACAGGATTAGAAAGGAGACATCAGAGGGACAGTCCAGGTTAGATGTCCTGGAGACAGTCAGAGAGGACAGATTGAGATGGTTCTGACCCGTGAAGAGGAGGGATATTGGATCTACTGGTAGAAGGATGCTGGAGATGGAGCTGCAGGCAGGAGATGAAGGGGAAGACAAAGGTTTCTGGACCTTCCTACCTGAAGGGAACAGCGGAAAGACGAAGGAGGAGTTGAAAAACATCACATAATAACTTTCTGTCACAAAGATTTTCATTTTAGACAAACCAAATGTCCTTAAGGATTAAGTTCCTCTGGTAAGTCATCAGTCTGAGACACATCTCTAAGTATGTTGAAGCCAGCAGAGCGATCAAATCAAAATCAAATACAAAATTTTGCTTTGTAGACTTTTAGAACTTCAAATCCACTTGGATGCTTCGAGCCTGACCCAAATAAAACTACAATCACATCCTAGCCTACAATCGCTGTTATTTTTTTCCAGGCTCATTATTCCTCCCACTGGCCATATGCCTCAGAATCTTTTATTCATATTCATCCTAAAGCTGAAAATTGAACACTGCACCTAGTATCCCACCCTTCACAATCACCCATTCCCAACCAGTTCACTCACAGATTATCATCAGTAGATCTCGGGTCAAACCGCTGCACCGTTAGAACATATCTGGTGAGAGAAGCAAAGATAAAAGAGAGCAATTTTGTTCTCTTTGTGTCCTGCTTTCTTCCTCTGATGCTGTCCCTTCTTTGCCTGCGCTTTATCTCCCTTAGACAGATGATTGAACAAGGGTTCTGGATTGGTGATGGACCAGGATGTGCACACACATCAGCATGTCAATGTAATTAGACTACAGAGGGCCAGATGACTGTGATATGGGTGACTGGCTACAACTAAGTGGAAGATGGGCCGATCCGTTTGACAGAACTGGGTTAACAAATAGTCCATCCATTTCCTGCGTTGTGGCGTCTCAGTGGTTCTACGAGCCGAGGGGGTTCAACTTTACTTTTGCCGGGCTCGAGACTCGCTGATCTGTGTTTCTCACACTACGCTGTTGTTTCATTCCTGAACACTTTGAGATAACCCGGCATGTGTCTCTGCAGAGCTGCCAGGAAAAGATGAAGATGGCGAGAACGAGGAAGGTGTGGTTCCATCAGCAGAAGCGGAAGGCGACATCAGTCAGGCAGACGTTTCCACGCCGTCCGCTAAGCGGCTAATACCGTCCCTGCCGCAGAGAGAGGGTGAGCAAACAAATCCCTTATGCTAAACAAACTTTCTCGTGCTCCCACCGGTTTGTAGCATGTGTTTGCCCTGTCCAACTCAAAGGACGGCGTGTCGTTACTTTCATGAGCCGTCCTGTCGCTGTTTCAATGTCAGTAAATCTGCCAGAGGATCAGGAAAAAACAATTATGCTGCATCTTTTGCCTGAAGCCAGTAATTACTTCTGATGGGAGGAAGAATCTGCTTCTTCAAGCCGAAATTGCCGGTGTTTGATGGAGTCCATGGTACCATGTCTTTTAACACAATGTTCAGGACCTTTGGAAGAAAACGGCCACATAGCATCAGAGATTGACCACCAGACTTCACAGTGGGTATGAGGTGCTTTTCCTCTATGGCTTCCTACACCACATCCATCTTTGATGTTTGATGTAAAAAAATCCACTTTGGTCTCATCTGACCTCTGACCTTGTTCCAGTGAAAGTCCCAGTGGTGTTTGTCAAACTCTAAGAGCTTTAGCTTGTGTGTGATTGACAGCAGAGGCTTTTTTCTTGCTACCCTCCCAAACAGCTGGTGTTGGTGTCGGCGCCATCTAATGGTGGTTAGAGACTTTCTAACCCGAAAATTCAACTGACCTCTGTAATTGACAAGCGCTAATCCTTGGAGTCTTCTGCCTGTCGATCCATCAATTTGCAGAAACTTCTTAAATATTGATCTTACTGTTAAAAGTCAAACTTTCAACCATTGAGAGATTTCCTTGTCTCCATTGCCGGATTTGCTCAACTCATTTCTTTGCACATCATTACTGTGTTTCCCATTGCAAAGCTCGTCAAAGAGGATCAGAGCTGTGTCGCCTCATATTTATACCCTGGTAAAGGAGTTCCTACTCAAACGGGTGAACCTAAAATATATAAAATAGTACTGTAAATATGCTTCAGTTATCTTTTCATCGCAGGATTTCCCGGGTTTGCCAATCATTTTCGGCATACACATTTGTAGAGAAAAACAGGTGTATGTTAAGAATGTAAAGTGTATTAGCTTGTCATCATGACCTTGATTCCTGGTAAAACATGTATCTTCTGAGACTCACATTCAGCCCATTTCTTAGCAGCAGATGTAACCCACATTACCTCTCCCAGAATAGTAGAAGTTGCCAAGGGATTTTCAAAAATAGACCCGTCGAATGTGCTATTCTCTGACGATGGGATGCTACAGGGCTCTTTAGGTTTGTCATGAAACCTAAGGAGGTTTGTCTTGTCTTTAGCTTTTTCTCAATATTTTGAATGTGTCCCTCACATGAATAGATTTACAGTTTGCATATTTAGTTCTCCCGTTAGCTTTAATGGCTCCACAGCAGGCGCTTCGGTAGGAAGTGCAGCGGATAAACCCAAAGCCTCACAATTCCAAGCACACAGACTTGGCCTCTCCTCGGCTACGTCCTGAAACTACTGCGAGATTTTTCTAGGATGATATAAATGAAAATAAAAACAATTAATGGTTTATGTGTGTGATGAGTCAAATACAATGTACACAAGATAAATCTCCTCACATCGATTCATATGCATCAAATTTGTTTGGGAATTAGACCAATGGTTGAGAAATTATCGCCTGAAAACTTTTTTTCAAGATAAAAATCCCTCTAGTGTCCGAAATATACAACCAACCTCTCCCAAAATGAATCCAGTTCTTCCTGGCATAAAGGACTACGTAGGTATAACATTCAAAAATGATCCATGAAATGACCCTGTTTTGAGTTATGTTTGGAAAACAGGATTTTTCATTCAAGAAAACTCCCCCTAGTGAGTAGAATATTAACTACTAGAGTAAAATATGATGTATAAAAGCTTCAAATCAGCAACATTTGGCCAGTCCATCATCATTCCTTTTTAACTGCTGCAAAATATTGATATATACAAGATAAATATCCTCAAGTTGATTCATATTCACACAAAAAAAAAACACTTTCCTTGTAATCATTAATTAATTAATTTAATTATTGTTAGTAATTAATTTAATTCTTGCTCAGGGGGCGATGTGATATAATTTAAGATGCAGTGTTTGGTTGTCGGGTTTCCCGGCTGAAAATCGAATCATCTCACTCAGCTATTGTCCTTCTGCTATTTGTTGATGATCAGATATTCTGTAATAGTCAGACGAACAAAGTTAGTTAGAGGTAGTTACATTAGTTAGAGGACCGTCTCCGCCAGTGTCTGCAAGAGTTCTGCTGTCAGGCTTTATCCGACGACCGTAGATTTGTCTAACATTAGAGGCGTGTTCCCACAGGAATGTGTCAGGGGACCAGACGACATGCAGCGGAACGTAGTGCCCTCAACTTCTGTACTGTAGCCACCACATACCAAACACCGCTGGGCCGGCCGGGCAGCTAAGACCTGAGAATTACTGGCATGAGTGAAGCGACGAAACGTGGCACTGATCCAGTGCGGATGGTGTTTTCCGCTGGGCCTGACTCACTGGCATCGCAAATCATTAATATCGCTCTGGAAAGAAAACAAATGGACGGACGTGTTGGTGTTACAGCCTGTTGAACCGCGCCTCCTTTATCAGTGGCCTCCACATGCAAAAATGCCCGCAGCCATGTTTGTTTAAACTCCGGCCGCATTTCCCACACGGACACTGTCTGTTTTGAAAGGAAGACATTATCAGTGTGCCACACGGTGCAATTAAAACGCCATTATATTAAACGCCATCATTATCGCCCCGAAAAGGTCCGCCGAGACTTTGGGTTATAGCGATAATTCAAAAGATATGGCAGGGATTGTTTTCTAATATAATACCTCTATAGACATGAGTGTGAAGAAGAACTGCATTGATTGTGGGAAAGGTCGGTTGCATATTTCTGACACTAGGTGGAGCTTTATCTCCAAAAGTTTTCTGGCCATTACTTCCTAAACATCCATCAAGTTAAATATCCTGTATATATATATATATACATATATATATATATATATATGTATATATATATATGATATTTAACTCTCATAGTTCATAATTAACTCATTAGGGAAATCTTGTTTATGAAAATCTTTTTTGTCGGTGAACTTTGGTGCATATGAATCAACCGCCATGAGATTCATTTTGCTTTAATTATATTTTACTCTTATAGTTCTTTTTTTTTTAACTATTCTCACTTTGGGAGCTATTTTGAAAAAGACTGTTACTTCCCAACCATATGTCCAATATTTGCCCTTAACTATATGATTAATTGTCCTGTATTTCAGTAAAAAAAAAAGGTTTTATCATGCAGAAGGGAGCAACATCAACTAGAGAGATACGACGTTGAATTTTCATCTGAGATAAAGAATTATGACCGGAGAGTAGCAGGTTTAAAGACTACCCTAGTCTTTAAACCTGCTACTGCTCAGCAACATCACAAGCTTGGCCGTCGATTCGAGTCTGGGGTCACTAGACGAATGAGAGGAAGCAATCGAGACAACAACAGGCAGGCAGCGGGGAACTTTAGAGTGTATGCGAAAGTACTTGTGAAGAATCCTCCACCCCACTTGAGGATCTGAGGCTGGAAAAGAGCCTTTTAGGCAGATGGAGGACACATAGACACAAACTGTAGAAGAAAGACGTTAGAACTGATCTTAGTGAAAGACCTAAAGGCTGTTTGCCTCTCAGCATCATCAGAGTCATGTTAGAGTGATAAACGCAGACGCTCAACCATCCCGCTCTCCAACACCAGAACCAGAACCAGAAGATGGCAGATGTTATTAAGCCTAATGGAAGCAGCAGCTGCCACGCATTGCATTTATGCGGTTAAGCAGAGAGAATCAGAAACACAAGACATTAATAGATGTGTAATAATCACAACAAAAGGACGGACGATGGTCCCACTTTTAAAATAACAAATCCCACCTATGGGTGTTTTCCCCTTTTTAGTGGCGGCTGTTGGAGGGACGCCATAAACAACAGGAGCGAATTATAGGACCGGGTCAGAGTGGGATGGGACACACATGACTACCGCTCATAATGAACCACATTTTATTTTTTATTATTTCCGGAAAACAAATTTGACATTCGAGGTTTTTGGCGTGCTGATGATGTCATCAGGTACATGTTACTATAGTGACGTAACAGATGACCACCCTGTGTGATGTATTCCTCCGGCATCACTGCAAATCTTTGGAAAAAATAAGCAATATTTTTCACTGTATGTCGTTTTTAACAGACACAGAAAATGTATTGATGTAAAAAAAAAAAAAAAAAAAAAAAAAACCTGCCTGCTGCGTGATTAACTGTGCCGTCGGTTTCTCCTGTCTCTTATCCATGGCTCTGTGGTGCATTACACCACCCGGCTCTTCATGGAGGAGTGATTGCCTCTGATAAGCTCGCCGCAAAATGACTGATGAGCCTGCGTGCAAAAACAACAGAGACACAATTAGAGGCGGCTTCACTTCTGCATCAGTCGGCCACCTTTTTGTAATGCAGCGTTTAAAGCTAGATGTTCAATGTCTTGTTTCCTGTGGGGGGGAAAAGAGAGCATGTGCCTGAAGATGGTTGTGTTTCATAGAAAAGAACGAGGTCCATGATGTGAAGCTCAGAGATGTGTAGCGTAGCACATGTGTGAGGCATTATTCGCTATCATGTGACTTGCTAATATTCTTAATATAGCATACAATGAGCTTCTTCTATCATGAGTACAATCTAATTAATTAAAAGTCAAGGTTTCGGACCCTCATTCCATTTACTTATTTACAGAGTATATGAAACTTGACAGCTGCTCGAGACCCGATCACTAATTGTTCATTTACTTTCTTTCCAGAAACCCCCCATATCCCACCACACACTGAAGACTGGATGTCCAACCTGACGGACAGCGACATCACTTTACTTCCAGACTGCAATAGGCAACACTCTGGAATCTGCAACTTCTCTGACAACTGGGACTCCGCGACCTCTTCAGACATCAAGCCCACACAAAACAGCACTGCCAGCAACCAGTCAATCAACCCCTACCTGATCCCGGCTCCGGTCATGTTGGTGCCGCTGTACGCCGACTGGAACAGCGCCATGGCGGCTTGGGGCTTGGCCTGGGAGGCGCATGTTTACGGTGCAGGTTGCGTCTTTGTGATGCTCACCTTGGCGTCAGCGCTCAATCTGCTGTGTTTGCCACTAAGATGCCCATCCGGATGTGGCTACTTTGCCCTGGTTAGCTTGTTTCTACTAGCTGCTGGTTGTACCAGGTCTTTCTTGCTCCTCTACGATGCCTACGGCCACCAGGACCGTTTGCACTCCATGGAGGCCTCACTAATGCTCTATGAAGCACCGTTTCCCTGTTTAACTGCAGCCTTCGGCCTGGTTTTCCTTCTCCTGTCCATGCGCTCGAGAATGCAGCTCTCCTACTCAGCCTTCCAAAGACCCTGTTTCCTCGCCTGCCTGGTTTTCCTGCACTTTGCAGCTGCATTCGGACCGGCGACATTACTGAAGTTCTACCTGCAAAAGCCTGCCCTCTGCCTCTTCCTTTCACTCATCTCCCGTGGAGCCTTCGTTGCTCTGGCTACATTTCTGTCTGCTGCATATTTTGTGTTTTACATCTATGTGCGGGCGGATTCAAAGCACATCTATCACCTGAACAACACGTCTCCAACTCCTGCGGAGCGCTATAACCGCTGCCCCTTTGCCGAGAGCCGGGACTGGAACCGGGCAGCTGTGACCGTTTGCATTTCAGCTATGTTCTCTTTAGCCTGTGCAGGACTGCAGTTGTACGCCATTCTCAATGCTTTGGGTGTTGCAGGTGGAAAGGAGGTCCTCCACCCTTGGCCCTGGTGGGCTTTTCAGTTCAGCTGCCGACTTTGTGAGCTTGGAGTTTGTCTAACCTTAGCCTTGGTGGTCGCTCAACCTGTCTACTGTTCGGACCACCTTCCGGCCGCGGGGAGCTGCTGGACCGAACTGTTGGCATCCAAGTCGCCAATGCTGCCTGGGAGCTACCAGTGGTCCCTAAGCCAACAGGAGAAGCTCGCCATCGTTGACACCATTGGGCTTGGGGAGACAGAGAGTCTACCTCTCTACACTCTGATGGATGAGAGGATTGGCAGCAGTATGAATGGCCTGGATCTTCTCTACCACAGCAACCGGGCTTTGGCATACAGAGACTTAGATTTGGATTTGGACTTACAGACTCCAGAAAAACCTGGGGATAGAGGGGAAGAGCCCTCGGGTGGATCGTCGTTCACCAGTGACTCCACCACAGACCTGCGGCCACCTTCTCCGATCAACCTACGCCGCAGCATAGACGAGGCGCTCTTCAGTGAGGCTCTTTTTCCCATGAGCCTATTTAGTTCTGCCAGACCCGTTCGCTGCAGCGATCTATCCATCAATAACCACTCTGAACTTCCCAGCAATGGTCTCTGCGATCCTCTCTCCGATGACTCTGGTCTTTATCGGACCTCGTCCTGCATTGAGATGGTCTCTAAACCCAAGCATCGCTGTAACCAAGGAGACACTGTTGCAAGTCCCTCACTGTCATCATCCAGCTGTTCATCTCCAGAACGGTGGAGGGGAAGTTCCTCCTCTTGTTCCCTCTACCAAACCTCACTGGGAGGCTCCTCGCTGGTTCTCTGTCTGAGCCCAGAAAGACAAAGTTGTCTGCCACTCCAAGAGGGGGGTACAAGCCGTCTGCCATTACCTGGTCCTCTGAACCATACTGACCCACAGAGGCTCTACCAGACACTAGGAGCAGCCTCACAGGAGAGCCTGGACATGTCGTCTGTGGCCGACCGGTCCGTGCAGGAGGAGTTCATCACAGTTTGCAGACAGATCGATGCTCTGAGCATCTGCAGTGAGACTATTGATCTATGAAGGAGTCTGGTCAAACCAGGGTTAGGCTGAGGACTTACTCAGGAGCGTGTCTGTCAGAGTTACTGGCAGCCTGTTTGGTAGAGCATGGTGGCCTTTACGTACATGACGACACCTTTGACTGCCAAAATAAAGGGGTTCTGTGGTTTTCATTAGCTTTCTTATGCAGTTGAATGTCTATGAGGGTCAAAGTGCCAAGAATGTCAAAAGCCAAATTGTGATTTGTAACTTTTACATGTTTGATAAAGGCTGTTGTACTCTCACATAGTCAGAAGAATAGCTACATTTTATCGAGTGGAGATAACAGGAAGTTGTTTGTACAACTTTTTTACCGAATGCCGACATTCCAATAGATATTACTATGACTGAATTAAGCACTTATTAAATACTACTGAAGTCCTACCCTTTCAAACTCTTGATGGAAGTCTGAGGAAGTATAAAGTATCCATATCAATATGCCACACATGTACTGGGAGTTTTAGTCCAGCAGCGCCCTCTCCTGGTATCAGGCATACACTACATTACTACATTTATCATCAATGATGTGTTTCTGCATACACTGACATCATCTTCTATGACCAACCTACTAATTTATTTATGTCCAAACATAACTTTGTGTAATAAAAAAATGTATAATCACATTTGGGTCATCTTACTTGAAACTAATGTAAAAAACTCAACTATCAATAAACTAGAAATCAACTACAGAGGAACTCAGTGGAGCCAAAAAGCCTTTTAGGCAAATTAAAATCAAAATCCATCATGTAGTAAATTTGTAATAGAAAGAAAATCCTGAATAAAGCAATGTGAATGTTATATAAAAGTGCGAACAAACCTGGATCCGACACTGATCCACGGCAAAATTTGGATTTGACTCTTGCCCAACACTCCCTCCGTATTTCAAAAAAATTCATGTTTATATGAAATCCTGTTAATAGACTGATGCTGCGAAAGCATCTCCTCCTAAGCAGAATCAGTGGCACAGATTTGACCGCACTATTCCACCAATTTTGCCATTTTTCCACTACGACCCGAGTGATCCTCAGAAGTCCCACACAGATTTATCTTTAATCTTGTTTTCTACCGTATCTATCTAATCCCCGTTTGTTCGATGACATCAAATTTCCCTCAACGTCTGTTTGCTCTCATAATGAAAACACACGTCAAGTCATAAAATAACTCACTAAACCGTCATTACGCTGACACTGAAGATCTTTAGACTGCAACCTACAATCATCTTACCACCAAAAACATTAGTTTCCAAAGTAAAGCAAAGCACTTTGCATATAATAAAAGAAAACTAGTAAAAGCCCTGAGAGCACAAACCTCTGCCAAAGGCCAGAACCTACCTCTGAAACTACTCTGTTAAGACAATTTGTTCATTTCCTGTACCTCTCCCGTAGAAAACATCAAAGGAACAAAGCAGCACAGTAACAAATGCTTAGGAAAACATCATGGTGATTTCTCCATTCATTTCTGCCAGCCTCTACTCGTCATGGCACGTAATGCGTCATTTCACGTTCCTCTTCCAGCAACCCCCCCTCCAACCAACAGCAAATGAATCAAACTGTCCACAGACGGTTTATTTATTCTTCTTTTGCGACGGAAAAAAAAAAATCACGTCGCAAAAACTTACCTTTGGCTAAGATGTCAAACAAATCTGTCCATTAGATTTTTGTTACCTAACCTCCTTCCTTGTCTGAGGTAAGAACTCTTCACACGCTGGTGCGATCAACATCACAAAATCCTCCTTTTGGACCTTTATACAAACATTCTTTCATATAATCCTGTAGAGAAACCAGACGACGGATGGATTGATGGATGAGAACATGAGACAATAGTCCAAAGACAGTTTTGATTTATTTATTCTTCTTTTACATATTAAACAGCAAAAATTAACATTTCTCTGTTGAGTTTTACTGTAAACATGTTATGAAGTGATATTCCTCAAAGGGTGGGGGGGAGGGGGGGGAAAGAAAAACGGATTCATTGAAAACCCGAGTCGGTGGCATCCATCTAAAAGGCCCGGGGTTATTGTCGTATGTGCTGGTCGCGGAGGCTACGGCTAAGGTCTGGCAACATATTGCAATATATTGAATTGACACCATAAAATGCCAGACAAACAATCTAAAAAAAAAAATTTTAATAAAAATTGTAAACCTAGTATCTCACGTACCGCTGTATTTGGGCCTTTTAAATGGACGAGCCAGACTTCACAAATAAGACATTTTGTATTTAATAGACCTGGATTTGAGTGGAAAGGGAAAAAACAGGCAGGTGTCGTTTACAAATAAAGGCTCACGTAGACTCTCATGTACATTTTCTTGCAATTTACAACCTATCATTATTAGCGCATTAGAAAAAGCATCTTAACTGAGGAGAGAGAGAGACTTTTTTTTTTTTTTTTATAAAAAGAAAATGACCTCTGGCTGAAAGGAGATACAGTAGGAAAATGTTAGAAAAGATCGAACCTACAGAAGCCGAATGATGAAAACAGCGTCACAGTAAGAAACGGGAGACGAGAGGGTTCGAAGCGGGTTTTTTTTTACATTTTCACCGAGCTGTGCAACCTTTCTCCCTTCCCCCGGTTCAAGGCATATCTCTGGTAAAACAAATAAAAACAAAACCACGAAGCTGCCACGGCGCCTAGGCCCCACTGTGAGAACAGGGAGGGGGCGGGGCTCACGGCCGAGTAACAAGCGGCAAATTTGGTTTTTGAAGGGAAAGGAAGTAAAGAGTTTTCAGAGGAAGTGGAAATATACGTGGCAGTATGTATGCAAATACAACAGAGTTATAGAGAGTACAGAATATAAATATAACCATATTTGGCTTGATGGGGGAAAAAAAAAAAAACGACCATAAAAAAAACAAACAAAAAAATAAAATAAACATTCCATGCTCAATTCAACGCAGCCCCCCCGCAACGTCTCCCACACAACACAGATTTTATATAAAGTTTGTTTTAATCTAAAAGTATTCAAATTAGGGGGGGCGGAAAATCATTCTTTTACTTCCATTTTTTTTTATTTATTTATTTATCTTTCTTTTAAACATCAGACGCGGTGAGACAGGATGCTTGGAATCCGGGGAAAGGAAAAGGGGGCGGGGCTTCTAGCTATCTGATGGAGGGTATGATGAACATAACAAAATCGGAGAGAAGCGGATAATAGCCAAGGCGAAGATCTCGTACCTCAGGATGCATGATAGGCCCAGAAATAGAAGCAGCTACAGCTCGACAATTAGCTTCAAGCTGTGACGATTTAAAAAAAAAAAAAAAAACGCCAAAGGGAAACGTAAGATTGCCGTTGACACCCCGCACAAAGAGACGGCCGCTGTATCGATTTCTTGCATGAATGTAATAGATTGTTTCAGAAGATGGGATGTGAGAGGCTCCGGGGGCGAGATCCCGCTAGAGGTGCTGGTGGGATCTGAACCTTGATTGTTTTAAACTCTCTAACCTCGTCAGCAAACATTGAACACAGTGCACCATCGCTTCGTTTGTCCCCACACACACTTTGAGCTTTTTCACATATTTCGCAACTCGGGACACGCATACAGTTCACTCTCTCACCACCGTCAGCACACACGCAACAAAAGAAAAGAAAAAAAACCGTTGGGTTCGGCTTCACACTGGAGGTTCCGCTCTCGCACCCTGAATGGGTCACTTCTTGAGTGCAAATCCCAGATGGTTCAGAGAGCACCGGGTTTCTCACTTCGCGACGTTGTCCCTTTGCTCCCAGAGGAAGTCGGCTGGGGTCGGAGACGGGGTAACGATGCAGGGGAGGGCGGAGAGATTGTGGTGGGTGGTGGGTGTGTGTTTTTTCAGCCGAAGTGGCGTTCGAGCATTTGGTCACTGTGGGAGTGGGTTTGCACTGCTGATCGGCGCTCTACCCGCCGCGTTCAGTAAAGTCGCTTCTCGAAACTGTGGAGGCAGAGATAAAATTGGGATATCAATCAAAGCTTGCAGAAATAAAAAGTGATATAAATGTGTTAGTACAACACAATTATGACTCATCAATTATGACTCATCAATTCTACATGACAGCAAAAAAGCGAAGTAACCATAAAAACTGTTCCCTTGAGGGGGCGCCGCAGAGGATCATCTGTTTCCATCTAGCCCTGCCATCTGCAACTTCCTCTGTTGCACCAGCCAACTGCATGTCCTCTCTCACCACATTCAGAAACCTCTTCTATGGTCTTCCTCCTTTCCTCCTGCCTGCAGCTCCATCATCTTTCTACCAGTAGATCCACTATCCCTCCTCTTCATGGGTCCAAACCATCTCAATCTGTCCTCTCTGACTTTGTCTCCAAGACGTCTAACCTCAGCTGGCCCTCTGATGTCCTCCTTTCTAATCCTGTTCATCATCCTCACTCCAGAGAACATCTTCAGCTCTGCCTTCTGGTCAGAACCACCGTTTCAACCATCCAACAGAGCTACTCTCACCACCATCTTGGAAACCTTTCCCTTAATATACTAGATAACTCTTGACACTATTCTCCACCCACCCCACCCTTCCTGCACTGGCTTCTTCATCTCTTTTCCACACTCATCATTGGTCTGAACAATTGACCCCAAGTCCTTAAACTCCTGCACCTTCTCCACCTCTACTCCTTCATCCTCACCATTCCTCCAGCCTCCCTTTCATTCACACACACACATGTATTTCTGTCTCGCTGCCACCGAACTTCATCCCTCTTCTCTCCAGCGCATACCTCCACCTCTCCAGGAGGTATCCACGAACATCAGAGTCCAAAAAAACACAAACTTTTTTTTCGGCACAAGCTCCTGTGATTTATGTTTTTCCTTGTTCAAATTGCCTTTTCCCTCGTCTTTCAATAATAATTGTTTTGCATTGTAAAACGAAAACTCAAATAAACACTTGTTCTTCTTTTTCAATATCCGTCTCAGAAGACAAAAAAAAAATCTAAATACCAAAAGATAAACGGAACCTCCGGCTGGCCGAACAATTGATAATAGGATTTGAAAAAATTAAAGCTGTTTGCGGCAGGTTTCGTTTCTACGGGAGGATTTTAACACTCCTAGCAGGAGGTAAAGTGAGAACTTGAGTCGGGCTGTTTCCTAGCAACACTATGATGATGTTATCCATGAGAGCCACAGGAACTGTCAGTTCCTGTTCCTGCTTCGGGTGCTGGCAGCTCAAATAAGCAGGAACCAAAAATAGAACATTGTAGCTTTCATAACATGATTAACAGTAATCAACCTCCTTATTGTTTTCAGATAACCTGAACATCTTTATTATTATTATTATTAGTTCCATGTCTATGATCCAGGGAGAATGGTTTCATAATAATTATGTTAAGTTGTCCTAGAATTCATCTTTATTTACAGAGGTGTTGTCAAAATGTTGGGTTTAGAGCAGAAAAAGTCTCTTTAAAAAAAAAGGTGGAGTGGGAAATATTCAATGACGTCTTTTCTAGGCTACTGTAAAAAGTAATGGCAACAAAAGGACACGCCCCTTTTTGAATCTAAAGCTATAACTTCAAGTTAACTTAAACACAATTATTATTTTCAGCTGATTATAATATTCAAAGCTTTTTTCCGATAGTTTATATTCAGTTTATTTGAAGAAAGAAAAAAAATACACCCCTAGATTCTACACACTGCACCTTTAAGTGTGTTTGGTTTGCACTTACGAGTGGAGTCCATGAACTCCTCCCTCCACCTGCGCCGACATGGTCCTCTTTTCAAACTTCAGCTCTCCTGAGTACATCATGGAACTGAGAACGACACACGCATTTAGTATAACGCATAACTGCATAATCACCAGTAATACGCGCACACACACACACACACACACACACTACTCACCGGAGGACAGACAAACTCTTGGCTCCGATGTCCTGGCAGCCATGCTGGATACCAGCTATCAGGTAAGGTGCAAATTTATGGATGGAGCCCTTGTCCTGGACCGAGCCCGACACGCCCTGGGCTACCTTCACTTTGTCGCCCTCACTGTGGAAACATCGCAAACCATCATTCCTCTGGTGGAATCGCCGCACCGCAAATTAACTTCATGACTTTTGCCCTTCCGCGTACCTGAAGTAACGTTTCTGGCTGCTGGTGTTCTTCTCCATGGCGTCCAAGGAGCCCATACCGCGGTACTTTTTGAGCCGCACGCCATCCGAGAAGAAATACTCTCCGGGAGCCTCGGAGGTTGCCGCTAGCAAAGAGCCCATCATAACTGGAGTAGGAGAGAGGAGAGGAACGTTTACGGGCGTCTCATTGTCTTACCCAATGACAAAACGCTTTGTTGACTTTCCACATTGTGCGTGCCTCACCAGTTGATGCTCCAAGAGACAGAGCCTTCACCACGTGGCCCACAGTCTGGATTCCACCGTCAGCGATGACGGGCACGCCGAAGCGCCTGGCGTACTCTGCTACCTTGTACACTGAGGTCCCCTGGGGCCGCCCACATGCCATGACTAGAGGGAGAGAGCATATCTAAGTGACTGCCGTGGCAACAACTCGGGTACAGACGAAAAATAAAACCTGCACCTGCTGAATACAGACATGTTATGAGATGTCATTCCATTCATGTGAGTTTTCTGCACTGCGTCTCTTCTGCTCTCGTTAATGAATATGACCCAGTGTGAGAATGAGAAGCCAGTCCCCATGGCAACCATAACGAGGCCTCGGCGTATCGCCATGACAACAAGGAGCCTCTTAGGGTATCTGTTACCTTGGCAACTGATAACCTTTCCATCTCACCGAGACTCTTAGCAAGGTTAGGCGCGGGTGCAGGACCTAACCGAGTTGAACCTGCTAGGAGCCGAGGTCAATTCACACCATGATGATAAAATAAACTAAGATGTTACACATAACACCGATGGGTCCAGTTTACAGTGATGAACTATCAGCATTATTTTGGGTTTAATCATAGTGCTGTAACTATACCCAAAACATTTATTAAGAGTTTGGGAAATTTAAACTTCTTAGAAATTGTCACTGAACTTGACCAGAAATACCAAATATGACCACTGGGTGTCCCGGTGAGTCAGTCTCTCCGGAGTGGTACTAAAGCACATGGGATAGCAGCAACGCCAAAATGTATTGGAACAGCCGAGGGAACGTTGCTTTTATTTTCAGAGCCATTCTGTTCTGTAAGACATTCCTGAAAATGTTTCACAATAAAAGCCCCGTTAAGAAAAAAGTTTTTAAGTTTGTACTAATTCTTGTAAAAACCTTAAAGAAACCAAAGTAACAAAATACAAAAAAAGTTTAAGATAAAAAGTTTTCAAACGGATTTATAATTTTGATCATTAATGATGGGTCATTTATGTGCTTCGCTGCCATTTCATTACATTTGTACACACCATCTTGAATTGCTTATTTGATCTTTTCACTTTGTCCGAATGTCTTAAAACAATGAATAAATAGTGACTGTGATCTCATCCTGGCTGCACTCTGACCCCAAATCCTTCTCTGCAATTTATCCCAGTGGCACCCAAATTAAAATAAAGCTTGCATTCCTGTGTTTAAAGAATAGTGTCATAAAACCGGCGTGGTTACCCTCTTGCGTGATGCAGATGGAGCCGCAGCCCATGCCGACTCTTAGAGCATCAACGCCGGCGTCGATCAGATTCTTGGCCTGGGCTGCTGTAACCACTGTCAGAGAAGGAGAACAAAAATGGTCAACGATGTCTGCATAGCATTATATTTTGTTGACATAATGAGAGCTGACTAAACAGAACTATTATCTATAAATATCAATCCGGGCAACAAACTTACCGTTTCCTCCCACCACTTGTAAATCGGAATGCTTCTGTTTTATATAATTTATCATGTTGATCTGATACACCGAGTTGCCTTGTGAAGAGTCCTGGAGATTAAAACACAAATAAATTCATCTTTTGAATATAATCAGTCTCTCCAGAGACGGCCAAGGAATACAATATGTAAATCATAGAGATAACCTCAGCCTTAACAGTAAAACCATCTTTTCAATAATCTGTGTTCTCACAGCTTTCTATCAGACCCCTCCTTGACTTTTTCTTTTAGTAATCTGTGCCACCCAGCTGTTGGTCCTAATCAAAAGGTAAATATCTCACATTTGTCCTGGTTAAACACTCAAAATTCAAGGACAAAAATGTATGATATACCCGACTGTTACAAAATCAGGTTATTCTGACTTCTTCTGTCAGTGGTTATAATATTATGGCCGAATGCTGGTGTATTTTGGTGACTGGCTGATGACCTGACATTCTCCCTCTCATACATTCATGGGTTAGACCATAAGAAATATGTTCTTGAAGACCCACCAGCACCACGACATCCACGCCAGCCTGCACCAACAGGTCCAGTCTGTATTTGTCGTCCTCCCTGGTGCCAATGGCGGCGCCACACAGCAGCTGTTTGCGCGAGTCTTTGGAGGCCAGAGGGTAGTCCCTGTTCTTCTTCAGATCCGTCCTGGCGATAATGGCCACCAGCTCATCGTTATTATTTACAATGGGAAGCTTGCCTGGCGACAGAGAACGCGTGAGTCAGGTTATTCCCACTCCACCAGTCTGAAATCAAACAGGGAGGGAGCCGCTCTCGAGCGGGAGCGTCACCTTTTTTACTGCGCTGAAGAATGTCGTTGGCTTCTTTCAGCGTGACGCCGGCTGGAGCCACCACCAGGTCCTCCCTTTTTGTCATGGCCTTAGCGAAGAGGAGCAGCAGAGGAAAACATTACAATATGAAAACCAAGCCTATGCTGTCATCCCCCATGGGGAGGGTATAAAACAAAACCCAACCTCTTATTTTCACCCAAAAAGTCCCCCGAGTAGTCTAAGCAGACCCCGTGACTGAACTCAAATTAAACATGTAATTACGTACACAAAACAGCATTTAAGGCAAAAAGCTCCTCCTTCTGAGTAAAAGTGAGTATATACAAGATAGATCTTCCTACGTTGATTGTTATTCATCGACTTTGGACTAAATCGGTCAAACAATTAGCAAGTCCTGTGGGAAAAACTGTTTCAATTTTAAAACGCCCCCTCTAGTGTGCAAAATATAAACTACAGGAGAAAACATGACAAGATAGATCTCCTTAAGTCGATCTTATTCAACAAATAATAATAATACGATCGACCTTTCCCCAAATCAATCCAGTTCTTCCTCACACTAAGGTCTATGGGGGTACAACGTTTGGAAATGATCGATGGAACGGTTTCCGAGTTATCGCATTAACACTGAGAATCAGCGGCAGGATGCTGTTCCCGAATTCTCAGGGATCCAATCATTAATGAACGACGGGAAGGTTATGCGCACCTCCTCCAGGGGTTTGTCGTGGTCTTTCTCAGAGAGGAAGTCGATGTCTCTGGACGTGACGATGCCAACCAGTTTGCTGCCCATCTTGCCCGTCTCCGTGACGGGAATGCCGGAGAAGCCGTGTCTCACTTTGGCCTCGATCACGTCCCCGACCGTGTGGCGTGGACTCATCACCAGTGGGTCCGTGATGAATCCCTGCTCGAACCTCTGCAAACCAGATCAGACGTGACTTTTAGCATTCAGATTATTTTGTCAATTCTGGCTCAAAAGCGGTGCCAAAAAAAAAAAAAAAAAAAAACGCTACACGCGGGACACACAATAAATAACATACAACAACAACGACAAACAGAAAAAAAAAACACAAAGACAATTAACATAACCTCAATCGGGACGAGATGACATAGTTTTAATATTAAAGATTATTGAGGTGACTGTTTGAAATTTCACAAGCAAGCAAACGTTCAAACAAGACAACAAAACAACAATTGGATTAATACACGTATGAATTCTGTATGAATATGAAGGACACTCTTCGTTTACCTTAACCTTGCGGACCTCATTGGCTTGAAATTCTGGTGTGCAGTTGTGGTGGATGATGCCGATGCCTCCCATTAGCTGTGAAAAAGAAACGGAATAATTATGCGATGATTATAAAGCAATAAATTAATTAGCTTTGATACTCGGGCGGTGGGTCAAGGCGCCGTCTTACCGCCATAGCGATGGCCATGGCCGACTCTGTGACGGTGTCCATGGGGGAGGAGATGAGGGGGGTCTTCAGCGTGATCTTTCTGGTCAGGGCTGATGTCAGGTCCTGGAGGATCATCATAAAAGAGGATCACTTATATTGTAATGTTATCACTGAGGGTTTTTTTTTTTCCCTGTCATTTTGCATTTGAGCCACCAGGGGGCAGACAGAACTTGGCAGATGCACCACAGCTGTGCCTTCAAGTGGTTAAATAATGAGTTGGGATGAAAGAATGTCAATTAGTCCATTTAAAAACCGGTTTAGGGTCACAAGAGCTCAGTTTAAGTCCAATTATGTCTGCAGAAACGCTGGGTTCATCAAAGTCAAAAGACTGACACTCTTGAAAGTCTGTTCGTACCCGTCGCCGCTGTGTCTCCAGCTGGCATTGTTACCTTCCACATCTTCCCATAACAGCCAGCTTTTGTTTTTTATCTGCAGCCGAGCGTACGGGAAAATAACAGAATTCCTTCAACATGGGAAAACGGCTAACGTGCTCCGAGGCGTCCGAACTACTGCTGCTTATCTGTGGTAGACATAAACCGGGGAGGCTTTTCACAGGGGTTAACGGCGGATGCGTTAGAAAATCAACTAACGCCGCCTCCCCATTAAGAGAGGGCAGCTGCATCGACCTGCTAAATTCAACCGGGTGTGGGCTGGTATACGACAACCCTGAAGAATTTCTCACGGCGGCTCCTTTCCAGAAACATGTAGATGCGTTTTTGTTTCTGACACCGGCTCACGGGCCCGCGGGAGCTAAACCTTCGAGCCGGAGCTACCGTGTCAACTTTTAACATGAAGGGCCATCCAGATCATTTTTTTGCGTAAGCTTATGTGTGATTGCAGCTTGAGTGGGCCTCCTACACGGCAAACACAGCCAACCCACGGCGGCAGAGCCGAGCACCTCACACACAGGGACCAGAGCTCCCTCTCACCGAGCAAAGGCTGAGGGATTATGGGTATCAATTAGACTAAAACCTCCTGAAATGGACGGAGGAAAGGAGAGGGATTTCATCTAAAGCCTGGAGATTAACTCTGCCGTCATCTGCTGCGAGACGGATGTGCAGCGGTCGAGACACAAGCATAAACACATGGGCGAGCGAGCAGCCAGTTGGTGACCACATTGGGCAAACAAACCTGAGGGAAGTGGGGCAAACGGTTTTAAACCAGCAAAACAAGCTATTTTTGTACAGGCTCTGTTTATAAAGCCAGTCTGGAGTCGAGGTTTGTCTCAATGAGGCCGAGGGGGATGTGGCTCTACCAAAAATGGCCCATTTGCAGACACTGACTGCCACGTCGCTCGCTGGTCATGGAAAGGTGTGGGAGTGACCGGCTTGTCCTTCAGTTGATGTCAGTTTTTAAATTACATTTATGTCGCTTTTTCCAATAGATGTCCCTCACAGACAGGTGTGAATACTCACCACTTCATCCGAGGTGAAGTCGATGAAGCCCGGTAATATCAGGAAGTCACTACAAGACAAACAAAAAGGCAGGGTGTGAGACTAAAGCAAACTGCCCCAGCTGTGAGCTCTCAAACAGTCACACACATGAACACATGAACACATGAAGACCAGACGGTGGAGATTCCCACGTTAAGATCGATGGGAATAACCAATATCTGTGTTTAATCCTGCAAAAACATGGAGAAGAAACACCGGGGTAGAACAGTAGTCCTACATTCTGAGTCATTCACAGTCATCGCGGTGAAAAGGAAGAGACTAACAGTCGACATTTGAATTAAATGCCGGCGTTAAGAAACAAATGAATTCAGTTAGACTCATCTTCTCGCGTTCACAACATAGACACATGATCTGTGACATGATGTAATTGCCCGGGTGCCTCTCTGGCAAGAGGAAATCCAAACCGGCTCTTAATCATAATACATTTTATTTTTACAGAGTTTTTCAGAAATACTTAAAGTGGATTTACAGATACAGAGTAAAATAACGTGGTTTTTTTTTAACAGGAGTTTAGATCAAACAAAAACATTTTTAAAGTAAAGACAGACTTCTTAGAAGGCTTCACTTCTTCAACCAACAGTCAGGAAGTAGCAGCTGGTTCTCTCTGGTGGAAAAGAGGCATGAGAGCAGTGTACTTCACGAAAAAAGATCCAGGCCTGACCTCTTTCGGCTCCGGGCCTGTGTCGACAGAATGAGCGGTACAAGCCAAAGAAGTGGAGCATTTTCTCCACAAAACACGTGAAAGAGCTTGTGGAGTCAAGGATTGGATTTTTTTTTTTGGATCACCTAAAAAAAAAAAAAAAAAAAATACAAATGCATTTTATTTCCATTCATGAGTTGAAAAACTAATAAATAAAAACTTAAAAAGAAAAAGGAGTTTTGCATAGTTGATGTTAAAATAAAGCCTTAAAAACGTAATAGCTGTGTAGTTTTTCTCTGTGCTCTGGAGGTTCACCCGTTCGCGGTGAGGGCAACGGAGGAGCCCATGTCGTGTCTGCTGACAGTTTCCTGTTCATAAAGATCTGGTATAATCTTCATACGGCGGGTGGGGCGTTGGGGATTTCATACTTTGGAACAAAAATTTTGAATCCCTTTGCGGTCTAGACTACAGTATGGCTCCCTGTCTGCAGGTATAAACAGCCCAGTAACTGGGTATGTCCAAGGCTGTCTGCATTAATCGTCACGGTGTGCGTGGACATGGCGTTGGTGTGATGTCACAGAACGCGCGGGAGCTTCGTTTGACTACACTATGTGATTTCTCGTTACAGCAGATGTAGCTTAGAGAGTGCCGATTCTAGCCTTGTTAATTGGACTTTATATGCATTTATACCTTAAAAGTAACTTTACTTTTCCATCACAGAGTTTTTTCTGGCTTCTGATTGGTCAACCAAGAAATTGGGGCTACATCGACCCCTCTTTACAGCGCTTTCCCAGTGCGAGTGAGCGTTATCACCAGGCTGGAGGTATTTTTAAATCTGTGCATGTTTGTATGCCATTACATTCCTAAACAAGTCGGTTTTTGAAAAACATTCCAGTGAACAGCCGAAGAGCTGCTTGAATGTGACGTCGTCCTCGGATGTGTCACCAACCTCAAAAGCGGCTCGCTCGCGTCACAGCGACGCGTTTGTCCACGACACAGCTTCCGTCATCGGCATATTTTCTCGGGAAAAAAGAAGTGCTGACGTTGATGCAACTAAAAGAATGAGCCAGGTTTGTCGAGATATTCCGGTCCCTCCTGCATAAATGACGGCCTAACTTGTGAAATCAGCCAAACCTGTGCAGCTTTTCGCAGCAAGTCGAAGCAATGTTACTCAAAAGTCAAAGCAGCCACCAAACTTATTTCTCCACCCTATTGAGCTTTGCCATTAAAAAAGGTTGGGTTGTACCTGGAATGGAACGGACCCTTCAAGGGAGGAGTCTCCTTGTTGTGAGACCCAACAACCACGATGTGACGGCAAACAGGAAGCCGGGCAGACATCTCAGAGCATTTAACAGAAACCACAAACCTCATTCTTGGCTTTTTAAACGAGGGTGTGGGCGACACCTCATGGTTCTATTTGCATGTAAATGTGGACAAACGAGTGACATCAACCTGATGACCAGGAAGAGTCATCCCCGACTATACCTGTGCCAGTTCTCGTCCACATACCTGTATACCTGTGCCAGTATACCTGTACAGCTGTATAACTATATACCTTTGTGCCTGTATACCGGTATTCCTGTATGCCCGTGCCTGTATACCTATATACTTGTATAGCTATATACCTGTACAGATGTATACCCGTATAACTATATACCTTTGTGCCTGTTCACCTGTATACCCGTATACCCGTGCCTGTTCTTGTCCACATGTATACGAGTGGAAACCAAAAAAGGCCTATACCCACACCCAAAAAACAAAGTGCATTAGGGTCGGGACGCCAGTGAAACTTGTAGGAGCCAGTTTAACAGAATATACATCACTGAGGAACAGCTCAGTCCGACTTTCCACTTATCTTTGTATGTATGTAATGTGGCAGGAACTTACTGCCAGCAGTAGATCGGTCCCCGTTAAAAGGAAATCTGCACTCCGATAGCCAGGTGTGGCGAGGTGTTATGAGTTCGCTTAGTAAACTTCCCTCCAGACTATTAAGAGGCAATATAGATTTACAGTCATTAAAAGAAGTAAAGCGGATATTGTGAGGAAGAAGGAAACTACAATCTGTAGCCCGTAAGTGTCGGGCATTCAGGAAAAAAAAAAAAAAAAAAACACTGCTGGACCTTCACTGTCTAGGTCATTTCAGCAATGTTGACAGAAATGTTCAAAAGTAGATTTGGATGAGGGTGTTGACAATTGCACCCATGACACGAGTACTGTACTCGTTTAAAGGTCGCGTAGATCCTGCTCTCTGTGAACACGCTTCCCTCCTTCCTCACCATGACTGGATTACTTTTTCGTGGGACTGATATGATAAAAATAAATACAAGGATATCCTGCTGGCGATCTCTACTTTGAACCAACTACTGTAGGGACGGGAGGTGTGCGTGTAAATTGGTCGTAATCTCTCATCGGTTTCTGACAAGGAAGTTGAAGTCTTGGCAACTTTTCTTTTTTTTTTTTGTCCCACTTCAGTTCTAAGTGATTGAGGCGAAAGACATAAAGGCCTGGAAAGAGTGAGGTAAACCTTCATCCGCAACTCAACCCCATCCACATGATGTCAATTCAGGGAGTCATGTGCAAAACTTTTTGCTTCAGTGATGATGCACTTCATTAAGAGAGCTTATTGGGTCACACAGGGAAAGAATCAGAGGCAACTGCTTCTTCTATTCAATTAGCATCTGGAACAGGAGGAGCTTCGACTAGAGGAACAAATCAGTGGATATGAGGATGAGGAAACCTTCAGACTAAACTGTACCGGGTGACGGTGATGAGGTTTGGATTATAGCTACAAGACATTGTATAGAATAACATATTTTTAGTCTCTCTCTTTTGTGGGGTACGCTGTAGTTACTTTTTACAAAATAAAAACATGCTCCTTCGCTGTCCGACAACCTTTTTAAACCAGGTTGCGCAATGTTTTGCGTCTTGTTGTTGTATTTTATGGAAGTGAATAAAATAGTGATTTTATGAGCGGAGTTAAAATACAAAACCGCTTAAAGTGGCTTCTTTGTTAACAGAATACTTAGGAGGTGAGTGAGAGTAAGAGGTGAGAAAATAAGTACTTTCATCCAAGCTATGTCCTGGAGGGGGCGTGGAATGTTCTCCCATGCATGCTGCATGCATTCATTCATTCATTCATTCATAGGGTGGGGGCACCCACTTTACAGGTTTAGTTGAAATTCATCCTAATCAATAACACAGGAACAAAGTTTGATCCTCACCAGCACCGGTTGGAGCATTCCAACAAGCCCTTTATTTTCTAGATACATGCACTTTTATGACACCGGATTGAGATTTTGGCATGTTTTCTCTCAAAGAAGTTTTCAATTACTTGCCCCTAGTGAATTGACAACTTGGGGATGGGGAGGGTGGACAGATGATTTGGAACAGCATAGTTTGAAAACAGTTGGAAGAGGACTGTTTTACTCACTTGTAAGTCAACCCATCTCCTTTAGAGCATAGCTCTTCAGCCGTATGACCATCGGAGACAACGCACTGTTGGTCAGATCTGGTGGTTCAAAATGTGTTGGCCATTACAAGTACTGCTGCAAACACTTCACCCACCGTTGCCCGCAGGTGTGGTCTTCAAATCAGGAGTCCTTACTTTGAATACATTTCATTACTGAGATTTCCTCATAAAAAAGAAACAAAGAAAAAAAGTAATGAAAGATTATGGTGAAACTTACTTGTATGTAAGGCCATCTCCAATGGAGAAGAGCTGCTGGGCTGAGAGTCCATCTTCAGGTACGTAGCCAGTACCACCACTGATTAAATAATCTGCCATACTGCCAAACAATAAAAAAAAAAAGAGATGGAACTTTAAACAACTGTGCAGTCCAAAACTTGGATTCAGTTGTTAATAGAATCACAGAAAAATGGTGCTCTACACATTCCAGTGTTACACAATTTAAAATTTAATCATTTTATGACCATTATAACTATGATTTAAGACCTATTTCAATCCAACACTGTCAAAAGTGTAAGACAGACATAAAGAAATATTAGAGTCAGTCAGCATGCTGATTCCTTCAATACATTTTTTGTTTTTCAAAGATAAGTTTTGAATCATGACAAGAGCATTTAAATAAGCATTGTTGAGGTAACAATGGATGATCACTGCAGGCAAATCAATACCTATCGAACCTCATTAAGAATCTCATTCATAATACCTCAAAGCATTTATAAGACTTTTTAACTCCTAAAATTCCAATAATCAAACTTAAGGATTTAAGACCCCACAGGAATCCACCTTTCCCTTTGCAGGTAGAAGTTTAGGGACATTCTCTCAGAAGGATAAAACCATAGCAACATCAACATTTCCCATCCAGCAGCATGCCAGTGTGTCTTAAATGCATTGATGTATCACTTATTTTGCTCGTGCAAACAAGTCATTAATGATTCAGTTATAAACGTCTAACCATATCGTAAGAGTTTACAGCCTCTAATGGATAATACAGCAACATCTTGGGAGGTAAAGCAACCGTTTCTGTTAAACAAAAATGTGCACTGGAGAACACTGGAGAAATCTTTCGATGTTGGATCCGAATTTTCTAAAAAGCCGGTTAATTAATGCATATGGATGGTTACATTGTAATAGCACATGTATTGCCAAATGTAGGATAATTATTGTGTTTGTACAATAACTTCACCTCTGGTAATACAATAATTGCAATAATTCCACAATGTTTGATCAAAAACATTTTATGACACTTACGTTTATGGCCAAGTTCTCATTTTAATTAATTTGTTGACACATCAGGGTCTTAACCCTGCGCCTGTATTTACATCTACACATGTGACGCCTTTCAAGCCTATCAAAATTAACCTTCAGTGACGTCATTACAGGGGCGGGACGGGACGTTGGATAAGCACAAGGAGAAAGATTTCTCTTTCTTTTTTCTTTTTAGGGTTGAGACGCCGGAATAAAACAGATACACAGGTTTAATGGCCGGATAACCCACTAACATTTCAATGAACTATTTAATGCTTATGATACTCCTTTTAAATCTCAAAACAAAAGCATATATATTCAAACTTTCCAGGTCATTGATGGGTGTAGGTTGAGAGGTAGGACGGCGCTGCTCTGGTGACCTACATTACACTATCAGTGGCTAGCCGACATTAGCTACCTGGGGCTCAAACCCTTGTTTATGTAGCATACTTGCTAATAGCAGGCTGCGTTACACCATGAGCTGTGCTACCACCCACGTTAGCGTCGCCACATATCCCACAAAGCTAACATGCTTTTTTTTGTAAAACGGCATAATTTATCCGTATTCGAGGAGTTGGAGAAAATTAAACGGCATTTTTTACTAATCGTTTTATAATTCTACTAACCGCTAACTATGAACCTGTGTGCTGTGTGGGTTTGAAGATGGTAAAATGTTTGGATTTTAAGCAAACTAGCGCTGTTATCAGAGTTTAAAATATGCCGAATTAAAGATTGCCTCATTTTGTGTGCTATACGATTCGAAATGCAGATCTACTTCCTATAACGGCGTTTATAGGCCAAAATCAACACTATTGTGCTATCGTTTTGGTGTTGGCACTATTATGTTCCCATATTCTCGAAGGAGAAATGTAAAAAAATATATATAAAAAGGTGTGATGCACTTTAACCTGTTAGATATCAACACACACACTTCTACTTAAAATTAAGAGATTATGGTAAGAAAAGGTTCAAACCGGGGGGTCGGAGACACCGTTTAAATACACAATCTAACAAGCATCAAATGGTGTAAAATAATGAATGAACAGGCGAGCACATAAGACATTGTGTAAATGTTCAGGGATAGTAAATGTTTGAAATAAAGAAAAAATGCGTTCACGAGCATTAGTGCTACCTTAAATAGACGTTTTACCTTATTTAACCGGTCATGCGTGTTCCCTTTAAGTAGCAGACAACAGCAATAATGCCGCTGTTCGCTTTTGACACTTTTATAAGTAACAGTTACGCAAGATGTGCCACATTAAGGCTGCCAAAAACCAAACCAAGCATATGCGTTAATAATCCACTAATGTAGCAACATGAGCTTTTGTCAGACGGAGCCGATCTGCATCCAGAGGAACCTTCTGAATTTAAGTCTCGCAGACATGTGGGTGCTGCCGTTAGCAGTTAGCATTAGCCGCTGGATTCTTCTGCCACGCGAAACAACGCCGGTTATTTTAAGCAAGCTTCCACTTCATTTACCATCAAAACAAGTGTTTTGATTATATATCCCCCCCAACAGGCACAGTGAACTACAGCATCCTTTTTCCGGGAGCGAGTGACGTTAGCTAGCTACCTTATGGAGCTGGTGTCCACGTTGACCAAAGGGAGGCAACTTTCTGGCTACGAATCTCTACAGACGTCAGGGCGAAACCAGAAGAGATGCTTGGAACGGTGACTCCTTCTACCTCGATGGGCAAACTCGACGGCGGTCCGTTGCTCCAAGATGTAAAAGTGGTGTTCGGCAGCGAAGGAAATGAGAAGTGAGCGGCTGTCGCTGCGGACAGTGCGTGTTGGTGTTATGTACTGGCAGCAGCAGCGTCACATCCCCTCTTCCTCCTCTTCTCCTCACAGAGGCGGGTTTAACCCTCTGCATCTCGCAACCGTCAAATCACAACAGCACGGTCCAACTGGTGCAGCAGTGAGCCACGTGAAAGTTCCCTAAAGTACCCACTAGAGCTGCTCCATCCATCCTTATCACAGTTACGCTGTAGATCTCACATGAACGCACAGATGCGCACATCAATTTAAAAATAAATCTATCTACAATGTCCTCCACAATCAAAAATAATTATTAAAATGATCAGCAAAAAATGTCTTTATTGTCTTTCCACACAGTCTTCAATAAGACAAGATATTACTTTTTTATCCAAGTGAATAAAACAGTACAAGAACATAGCCCAACTGTTAAAAATGCCAGTTTCAACAGTTTGAGGACTAATTAGAAAATTTGAAAGAATCAACCTGGAAGAGGACCTGTCTGCAAACTGACCACACACACTATGAGGAGGATGGTCTAACTGGGGCAAAAGACAAGTCAGTTGAATCTTCTGGCTTGTTCAGAGGAGACCAACATACCGAATGTCTAGAGAAAAACCCCTCGTACCCACTGTGAGGTCTGGTGGAGGTTTCTGATGCTGTGGGACGTTTTTCTTCCAAATGTCCTGAACACCATCTTAATATAAATGGTTCCATGAACTCCATCGAATACCAGCAGATATTGGATGAAGACCTAAAAGCACCTTCCAGGAAGCTGAAAGTGGGTCGTGGTTGGACCTGCCAGCAGGACAACGATCTGAAGCACAGATCAAAATGAACCCCAAAAAAGTTCAGAGATCACCAAATAAAGGTTCTGCCATGTCCATCCCGGTCACATGGATGCCGTGGCGAAACTTACTTATGTATGTATATACGGAACAAATATGATAAAGAGTCATGCTGACGGGTCATACGGCTGCATAAGCAGTACTTCTGACGACTTCTAACACTCACTCACTCGACTAGTTTTACTCAGACACACTTGATTACAGGACCTTTATGACATTGGTGGACAAAGGTTCCAGTTTGGTGGATGTGCAGAATTCAGTGTTAATCCCTGACAGTGCGTTACGAGGACAAATCATGGGACTGAAGCGCCTGTGTTCTTTCTCTTATCAAATGCTTGTGGGAGAACTGGTTGTCTTTCCTAAATTAAAAATTTGCATGGCCTAAGTGTTTGTCCCTTAAATGTCAGTCTGACTGTCATTGCAGATCTAAATCATGTGAGACAGCGCCGACCACATTACCTTCTCCCTCCTATCCTATTCACTGTTCCTGATACCTTATATTGCTGAGCAGTCCAGAAGTGAATAAAAAAAGATTTGTTTTGTTGTTATTTTTAAGCATCGTGTACTTGTGCAATTGTTTGTTCCTCCTGAGTAAAAAAAGATTTCTATTTTTGGCCGGGCAAACGAGTTAAGTTTTGTTGACTCAGCATTAATCTTTTTTAAATACGTGGAATAAACGTTTTCAAAAAAAACGCGGGAAGCACACCTGACTCTGTGAGCAGGAGATGAATGTTAAAACATTCACTTTACCTTTTGGCAAAGAGAGGCAGAGTGGTTGAAGAGCAGCATAAAACCACCCACCATGACTCATCAGGCTGTATTTGGCACTATTTAGCGAGTCACTGCTGGTCTCGCACCTAAAATCCACGCTGTCTGGGTTTTTCATTACCTTAACCAGAATACAGAAGATAAGAATAAACTGTGACACCAGCAACCCTGTTTTGATCATATATTCTGGTTTAAAAAGGAGAGATTTTAAGAGTTATTTTGATGTCCAGTGGTGACTTTAATTAATCTTATGGTTCTGCGACGACTGCCTTTCAGTGTCCTCATGTCAGAGATGAGGCTCTGCCTTGCAGGGATGGAAATGCTGCAAAAGGCGATATAGTTTCTCTATTCAATTTTAGTCCAGCCTGGGTTTTTTTTGCAGATTACATTACAGTTCAGATGTAGGGTAAAAAAAAACAAAACAGAACCACGTTTACCCAACCCCCCTGTAACCCGATATGCTTGACAGCGCTGCCTTGTTTTATTTTAATCCGAAGTTCCATCACACGTTTGCCAAGAAGGTGAAATCCTGGGGTCGCTTTTGCCAGTCCTGTGTTTGTGCCACGTTAAATGTGGGTCATTGCAGATATGGGTCAGTCGTTCCTTTATGCACTGTTGCTATTCTGAGCGGTTGATACGGTTCTGTTTATTTTCCCTGCGGCTTGCCGGTCACTCCTGCTATGGAGTTGGATCTGGAGAATCGTGGAGAATCATATAGCACCTGTCAAATTTCGACGAACCCTTTTCTTTTTTTTTCTGTTGATTCAGCATCTTCTTAAAAAATAACCTAAGCTATAATAAAAGTCTTGAAACTCCTTCCAAATGGAAAGCATCTTCCCAAAGCAAGGGATTTAACCTCAAGGTCATTTGCAAGTTAATCTAAATACAAGGGAGTGTGGATGTAAACCGACCCGATGGCATGAAGGTAAAACACGAGTGCAGCCTTATAAAGGCACAGGCAGTGAAAGCTGGAAGACTCCTTATCTCCTCATCTCTTATTACATATTCAACTTTCCCAACTTCAATGTCTATCTTTTTTTTTTTTTTAGAAATCAAATCTCCAATTTGTAATTTCTCTCACACTCCCTGGTCAGAAATCCCTGAAGTTGCCCAACTTATATCTCCGTACCATCGCCATCATCTGATTTAATCACTCACCTCTCCGGGCCTAAACCCGCTTGGATGCGAGTGGCGCTGTATCTCTGGGCGGCGGTTTCGTGCCCGTGGCCGTATGAGGTTTGCCGGATGTAATGTTCGTCTTCCCGGGGTGAAACGTCGGAACGTGGGGGCTGAGTGTCTCCCACAATTCTCCGATAATCCGCCTGGCTCCCATCTGCACCACAGCCATACCCCTCCATGTCCCTCCAAGGTCAGTCTCCGAATCCAATGCTGGATCTGGTCTTCCCAGTTGTTTACATTCAAAACAAAATTCCAGAAGTTAGAGAAAACATCCAACGGCAAGAGTGCGGAAACTCTTGACTCTGCGTCAACTTCATCCGCCAAATGCGGTTCAGAGTTGAGGAGTGCGAAGCGAGGTGATCTTTCTGGTCTGAACTCTGCTGTGTTTTCTCTGCCCGCCGGAGCAGATAGGAGGCTGCATCGGTGTTCCCACAGAGAGCAAAACAGAAAACTCCATCTGCCTCTGCACAGGATGCACCTGCCTACAAAAAGGCACCAACCACCTCTAGGCGTGTCCGCAGAGGGCGTCACCTAGGAGATTCTCCCACTGAGAGGGTGTCACTGTGGAAATGATGCCAGCAGCGGAGAGTTGTTGTCGTCCCGTCGTCTTCGGAGTGTTGCAGATTGTCTGTCATGGAGGCAACGCTAATGGACTGTCCTCGCGTCTACGTGGGATAAAGCAGCCGTTGCCCTGAGCGTCCCCTCCACAAGTTGAATAGACGGCTGAGTGCTCTCCATGTTCTGCTCCCTCTCTACATAGGGGTTAATCCTGCTTCCTCTCTCTCTCACCCCCTCTCTCTCTCTCTCTCTCTCTCTCTCTCTCAGGGGCACCATGGCACTTTCACAAAGAGGATTTGAGAATTAGAATGAGCGGAACAAGAGACGAGCGAAGGAAAAAAAAACAACCAACATCACATAGATGGAAATCTGTGTGTGTGTGTGTGTGTGTGTGTGTGTGTGTGTGTGTGTGTGTGTGTGTGTGTGTTCTTTTTTTGTTTTGTTTATTCCTCTGCTAAATTTAGCTCCTCAGGCCAGGTCAGACAGATTTGTATCCAACTTTGTGCCCAACTTGCAGAAAATGTTGGTTTCCAAGCGCATAACTTAGCAAAAAGTTGAGCCAAACCAAATGAGTGTGCATTAAAATAAAATAAGCTCAAGAGTAAACGGCTCCACCTCCTGTGGACGTCGGAGGCTGAGGCCCTCGAGCACAGCACCTACGTGTGCCTTGACACTGCCGAGTGAAGCTTGCGCCTAAGTGTCAAAGTGTTACGCAATCACTCTAAACTATGTGATATTGTAAAAAAGAATATTCCCTAAAGTCATAACGCGCACGACAACTTTTACTCATCAAATAGTTTCTTTAGGACCTCAGGGTGAAAACTCAGAGATTGTGACGAAAGGGATTCCTGCTTTATACAATTAGCCGGTGGAAAGGATTCCCCTCGCACACACACACACACGCACAAACACGTGTTCAACACTCTTCTCAAAGGGATCACCTCCAGGTGACTGAGTGTTTGTGACAGGTGTTGAGACGCTAAGATGGAAAATCCTCTTGGTAACTTCCCCACTTAAGAGCTCATCATTAACACATGCTAACGAAGAAGAACCCCTCCCCCGCACCACGAGGAGGTATTTTACATTCTGAATGGATTGGTGAGGTGACGTCGCCCCGAGTGTAAACCGTCCCCGCCGCAGAACCTTAAAAATCACGTAATCTGCGGCATGAAAGGATTAGCGGCTAATGCTAATGCAGCGGGAGGCCCGGTGCTCCTCGTTTCACATGTGCATGTCCTCGGGTTGTTCAATTGCATTATCGTAATGCTCGTCATGTGGAGAGCGTAGATACTCATCGACTGGCCGAAACAAATCAGAGTCATAAGATTCAACACAAGGGCAGCCATTCCCGTCCACGGGGTGACTGGCCGCTGACGAGATCATCTAGCAGCTTGTGCTAAACGATTATGGGATTCCAAAGTACAGTTGAAATTAATTTCAAGTCAAATAAGTTAAGGAGCACAAACCTCCGCCGAGGCACATCAGCACCCACGGTTTAGGAAAAATACATACAGATTTCTCCAATGATCCTCTAAATCCACTCCAACAAACTCTCCGATAACCTTTTTCCACCGAGCTGGTTCCATGGCTAGTTCGGAGCAAGAGCCTGGTTTAGCACCAGTTTTTGACAGCCTAAGCACCAGCTCCTGGCTCTCAAAACTGCTGCCAGACAAGCACCAACTCTTTGCTGGTCAAGAGCCAAGACCCGATTACGTAATACGGTGACGTAATGGCGTGGCTCTAACTTGGCTCCTTGCCAAATCGAATAGCAGGTAGGTTCTTAGGAGGTGTGCAAGTTGAACTGACTAAGCACTGGCACCACCACCAGCACCGAACTAGAAAAATAGGTAATTGTTTTGTGGAAAAGGGTGTGAGTATGAAATACTCCCAAACCGTAGTCTCCTGCAACTTCCTCTTCTGCGTCTCTGTTCAGCCCACTGAGTCCCCAGCTACACCTCAAAGGAACATCAAAGGAATGAAAGGTACGAAGGAACGCTTGAAAAAGAGTCCCAAGCTCCACCCCAAAGGAACATCAAAGGAATCAAAGGATCTGTTGAAACTGAGCGCCAAGCTCCACCCCCAAAGGAACATCAAAGGACTGTAAGGAACTCTTGAAACTGAGCCCACAGCAACCATCCCAAAGAAACATCAAAGGATGAAAAGAATTAAGGCCATAAAAGCCCGGTGTGACGCCACTACTCCAAAACTCGTCGTCTATTCGTTTACATTAAAGTTGCATTTCGCTGAAATCGATGCAGACTTTTTGCATTTAATAATAAATGAAGCTGTCCTGATGTTTAATTCAAGACGTCTATTCCTTATTCCTTCACCCCATCCTGTGATTCACAGCTCGCATATTTGCTCATTCTGATATTTTCTGCTGACTGTGACGTTGGAGCTATCAGCAGTTCAAGTCAGCTGGTGACACGTTCCCCACAGCCCAGCGACACGCCGTCATTGTCGACCGAACGTCCCGCCGCTCTCTTTGTGGACACGATTTCTACACGTACCTCCACCTCTAGTCTGGATTCCATTCTCTTGCTGCTGTTATATGCAATGTCTCCACCCCATCTCCACCCAGTCATCACATGCCCCGTTCAAAGAGCCTGTTCAAGGCCGAAACCTTAATCTTTGATTAGTTCTGTTTAAACACAATGGAGCCGTTATGGAGATCGGAGCCAAGAGACGGCGAGGTAAGCAGTACCGCAGGCAAACTGGACGTCTGTATAAACGCTTTGTGTCAAAGTGTGACGTGATGACGGCGTATCGAGTGTGCAGCTCACAGCTGGAAGACTCAAAAGCTAGCAGCAGTCAGAAGCTAACTCAAAGAAGAGCGAGGAGGAAGAAGAAGGAGATTTTTCTCCATGCTAATCCATATTTAAGGAAGCTGGACTCATATTTAAATCCTCACAACTCGCTCACGGAATCCTGGTATGCCGTTTTTGCAACTATACAAAAATCCGGTGTGTAATTTGATAACATTCCATATGCATAAGCTAAAGGCTATATATGAAAAAACTTATATTATAACACACTAAACACACAATTATCCATACAGGACTTTAATATTCCTCACGGTTTCCCATTTCATGTGGTAAGTATTCAAGTCCTGGTAAAAGCCAGTCTTGCTTTTTAAAAAGAGGATTTGATTAAACAAAAAGCGACAGCATTTTGCATGTTTTTTGCTTAAAGTCACTCTAGTTAAATCTCTGTTGCATCCATTATAAACCACTTTCTGTGCCAAAGTATCCTGTTAAATATACGGATGAATTGCCAGCGTCTCAAATGTCAGAGCTGATGTGAACATGTGTCAGTGGATACGTTCGGAACCGAACAGCAGGAAACAAGTATCAGATCAGGAGGAGAAGAACCTCCCTGAAGTCAACAGACGGTTGACCTCATTGATTGACTGAGTGGCTGAAGCATGAAATAGACACATGGGCACAATAACAACATTAACTGCAAGTAAACGCTGGCAGACGGTTTTTTCTCATGAGACAAAATGAACCGTGTCAAAAATAAGTCCAAACCACACTTTAAAAAAATAAACCACAAAACAAATAAGTGACAGGTTGCTTCTTTGAAGCCTCTTCATATACTGTACAGTAAAGAAAAGAATAATTCACTGGTAACACCCAATTAAATGAAGTATCATCCAGTTTTAAATTCAGGTTTTTCTTATAATCACCAACAGTTCTCTTTTAATAGTCTGTGATCTTTGTCCCAGCTCGCTGCAGGAATAAGATAATATTTGATTTGTGCGACATTGTTTCATATTCTAGGATTTTGTTAAGGTAAAATTGTGGAAAAAGTTGAAGAAAAGAAAAAAAAGGAGACAAACTTGGAGAAACTACTTCAACAACCTTACCTAAATTAGATCGAACTTATTCATTTCTGTCTTAAATACTTAATTAATGTAGTATGGACTGTTACCAGTTGATGTAATTTTTTTGAGCTCATCAAATAATTCTCTTTCTTTTTTTTTACAGTGTACATAGGTCTTTTTTGTGCAGACACGTAAAAAATATTAAACATTTAATTTAATTCAATTTAAAAAAAATCAAACATTTTCAAAAGAAATAAATATAACTTAATGCTTGCATCACTTAAAGTTATCCAAACGGAACTTTTCACTATTCGAAATTGACTAAATCTATTCATCGGGTGTTTGTTTATAAAAATTTAAGGTAATCTTGAGAGAAAAGCAACTAACTGTAACTGATATTTGTTTAATTTAAGTGTTATTTTAGAGTTGTGATAGTGAGCGAGCACACACTAAACTCGAGGGATTCATCTGCTGCTCCAGTTTAACCCTCAGACATGGACTGATCTCCAGGCTTGAAGTCACGTGAGACCCTCCTGGGATCTGAACTGTCGCACACTGACATCTAGTGGCTCAAATGTTGTATTACCTCAAAAGGGATTTAAAGATCCAATCTCATACTAAAAGAAAGAGTTCAATTTACTCACCTTTTACAAAGATTCTGTAATATTTTGGGTAATTTGGCCAGCAAAAGATGAGGAAATATCTTGTAACGTTATTCTTTGTCTTTCAAAAAAAAATTTTTGTACATAAAAGCAAATTTTTCAGATGACCTCAAAAAAAAAAAGAAGTTTCTGTGGCTCATTATAATGAAAAAATACAACAAATCTTTAATTTATTAAAAGTTCCCTGCTTCCCGTCTTCATAAATTCCAAAATGAAGTTTTCACCCTTTGCATACCCGAATGTTATATGTATGTTTTGTTTTTAGTTTTTTCTCCACCTTAATCATCGGCTGTACTGACTTGATTTTTGTTTTTGTTTAATTCTTCATTTTATCAATTTATTTCCTTATTATCTTCCTATTTTATATATATATAAATCGTTTCTTAATATATTGTGATTTAATTTAACGGGTTTTATGCTTATGTCTGACAATTAATTTCGTTTTGAATCTGTTTCACTTTTGTTTTTATTTCTCTGCTCCTTATGATAAGCATTTTTTTTTCTATATTAACAAGATTGTAGCCATGTTAGTTTTTGTTCTTATAAGCTGTATTTGTTGCAAACTTACAATAAAGTTTTGTTAAAAATTATTACATTATGACATTATTATTAGTAGTACATGGAGGTATTCAGATCCCTAAGTTAAAAATACTCATTACTTAGTAACGATTTATTATATTACAAGGAAGAATCTTGCATTCTTATAAACCTGAATTTCTGCTGGGAAAATATAATAAACAAGCAAACAAAACCGAAAAAAACAAACAAGCAAGACACAGCATACAAGAAAATGTTTGAATAATAATAATAATAATAATAATAATAATAATAATAATAATAATAATCAAGAAAATAAAAATTTGATAAAAATGTAATCGAGTGTTCAGTCGGAAAGACTATCCTCTTGCTCACTCGGGCCACAGTTACTGCTCACTGCACTCTTTTATCCTCACCTTTCACTCCTGCTCAGTCCCAAAGACCTGCTCCCATACCCATCAGCCTCATCGGTCATCGATCTGCAGAGTCATCGGCCACCGCCACCCACATCCAGACTCCACAGGGGGGATGTTCCATTCTGGTGAGCACATGACTAAAACTAATCATCACACATAATCGGTTGTAATATATCATTCATTTTTTTCCTTTATTGACTTTCATCTCTGATTCAAATACTTTCCCCTAAAATACACTCATTTTTAAAGGTTAATTAAAAAAGAAAAGTTAATCAAAAAAGGTAAATAAAGGGAAATACCATCAAAACTATGCAGAGAACTTTGCTTATAAAACAACATTTTATAAAAAAATTGACTTAAGAAGCTTATGTTTACGTAAAAATCTAAGATTGAAATGGTCCTCGGTATGAACCGAAAGCTCTGAGTAAGAAGTAAAAGACCCTCAATTGCCCTCTGTGCCATTTTATAAGAAATAATACCATAATGCATTCTTGAATGATCAGCTGACTGACGCTGGGGGTTGATTCAGTTCAAGTAAATAAACCGTTTCCTATGATTGTCAAAGCTTGTGCTCTCTCACTTTGTTCTCCAATCTTAAAGAGCAAACCTTTCAGTGTTTAAACGGTTGTGCACTCAAAAGTAGCACGGGATTAAATCTAATGAAACACGCCATTGTTTCTCTTTGAGACAGTGAAATGAAAAAAACGAAAGGATTTAATGTCCGTGTGTGGATGAGTAATCGGACTAATGGCCGCCTTTAAGCTGCAGCCGTGCCGGGAGTAGAAAGTTTTATAAAAGCTGCTTGGACTTCTCTCTGCTTTTCTCAACCTCAGGAATTAATCGGAATAATCAACAGATGGAGAAAAAAAACACTGTTGAAGGATTAATATGTTGAAACATGCTCCTCCTTTCATGTTTATCTAACAGCCAGTCCAACATGTCTTCTTATCCTTCCCTTGAAACTCTATTTAGTCCCTATTTGTCCTGGAATTTTCCTCACGAGCCGTGTCAAATCGCAGGTAAAGGATTCACGGTCTATTAAAAAGAACAGTTCTGCTAGTTTTTCTCTACTCATTCATCTAAATGGGGAACTTTCCAATGTGAAGATTTGGCAAGTGATTCGATTTTCTGCAGATAAACAGGGCCTCAGGGTTCTCTGACAGGTTTACAGAAAGAGGATTGCAGTGGGAGCAGGTCTGAGCAAGCCTGTATGAATGCAAAATCTCCCATAATGCCCTCTGACTCATCCGCGGCCAGTGAGCGAGAACGAGTACGAGTACGCCACGTTTGTTGCTCAATACTTAACGCTTGCCTTTTGTGTCGCTCTCTTTTTTTTTTAAAGGATACCAGTAATTCTGGCACGATTTGGTAACGCATTTTTTTTAGAAAACTATTTGACCCCTTATTAGACTTTTTTGGGTGCATCAAGTTACTCAATTCTGTTAAGTAAGTCCTCACAGACTTCAATATGCCCCCCCAAAAACATCTTATTTATGGAATCGGATTTTCACAATAGCCTCCTCGATCGCCCGTTTGACGAATGATGTCCTCCAGGGCTCCACCCTTGGCCCCTTACTCTTTAGTATATACATGCCGCCACTGGGTCACATTATAAACAGGTCCAATCAAGTCGCACACATTTTTTAGTAGTAAATAGTGACTCAAAATGTGCTCAACCAAATACTTGAGCAGTACATTAAAGGTTTAATATGTTGATAGTATGTTGTTAAAGATTCAATATTTCTGGTTGAATGGTTCCTTTTGACTTTATGAAATTCAATCTATGGGGGAAGACATTGTACATAAATAATTCTTATATCTATTTATTTGATCTATTTTATCTGACTGACTTTTTATGACTATTACTATTATCTATTTATTTAAGCTATTTATTTATGTTTATATATGTATATATGTATGAGTGTACGTATACGTATATATATATATCTTACTAGCACTAGTGCACTAGCACTTTGAGATTTGATCCAAATGTAAAGTGCATTATAAATTAAATGTATTATTATTATTATTATTATATATGTGTATATATTTATATATAAGCTACTTTAATCTGTACTTTTCCTACAGGGCATAAACAATGGATGCATCCATGATTATAAACTAGGCGAGGAAACCCCCGAACTCTCCTCAGGTCACACTCTCACACTGAGAAGATGCAGGAAGCAGAGCTTCTAGATTGTGGCGTGACGTCACGGTGACTCGTCATAATTTAGCAACACTGGCAGAGAGCGCGTGCAGAGACAGTCGGTTGGTGATCTCCGCGGAGGGATGAGGAGTTTTTAAGATTCCAGCAGGAGAAGATAATAATAATAATACATTTAATTTATAAGACAAATTCTCTGGAGGTGCGTTGCAGCAAACAGCTTCACTCGCCACCTTCGCTAGAGAGGAAAAGGGAAAAAGATCGATCCGCCTGGTAAGTTCTGACACCAGCGACACGCTGCATCCTGATTTTACAGGCGAATTAAAGAGAGAAAACCAGATGAAGATGAAAAAATTGTCATATGCATTGCTTTGAGATTCAGTTTTTTGAAGGGATTCTACATTCCGGACAACAACACAGCAATTCTGTTGTTTAAATTCAAATATTATCAGACGAAAAATGTCGAGTTTGTGTCGCTCATCATGAAAAGCTAATATTTCCTACAGCGCGTAAATACACCAACAACTCTTTCTTCCTGTTGATACAATCTGGAAACTGTGGTTTCTTCCTGAAACATTTAGTATTTCTCAGGCAGCTCGAATGCCTGCCTGCCTGTATCACCGAGGGATTTAAGAATGTTCTACATGTCTTCGGTCCAAACTCACAAAGTTCTTTCGATACTTAAAAATCGAGTGAACATCTACATACAAGGACAAGCTTTAGGGATAAGTTTGCATTTGTGCATGCTAGACATTTCTTTAGTTTCATGCTAATAGTCTTAATTATGAAAAGCTAATTTTTAAGGAAGTACCAGAATTATTTTTCCAAGCTAATCGCATGTAAAAAAAAAAATCCACTACTTTTAAAAGACACAAAGACTGAGCTGCTAAAAGTGTCACATCTGCAACATGAGTCCAGTGATCTAAAAACTCCAAACTAGGTCTTATTTCACAATAACATCCAAACTCTTTCTTATTTCACAATAACAGTTCCTATTTTACTCATTGGGGGGAAATATTTGATGGAAAACTCCGTTTCGTTTTTGTAAAATCTTAACCATATGACCGACTGTGTTTAGATTTAGGTTCCTACGAATTGACGGACGGAAATCAGTCATAGAAATAGTTAGGTTGAGTCAATATGGACTGTTTGAGATTATTAATGAGTCCCATTTAATTTTTTAGGAGTTCCATCAGGGGGATTGCTGGTACAACGCAGGGGATTGGGGGCTTTTTCGGAAATATACCCTTGTGGCATGTCTACAACTGGTCTTTGTTTTGCTTTTGCAGCCAGCTGACCTTCATCACTGGGGCCATGGTGGCAGCAGTCCTCAAGATGTATTTTATCGGAACGGTGCTGAGTTTCCTTGCCATCCTCTTCGCGCTGGTGGACTCCTTTGGTGGTCTGATGTTCGTCCAGGACCATCGCTACACTTCGGAGCTAGTCCAGCAGACAATGACACAGAGACCGGTTTCCTCGAGGAACCACAGGAGAGGATCTTCTGCGACTAAACTGATCGGCTCATGAGGGGAACGTCTCGCTTACAGTTGATTGACATGCTGGATAGTATGACATCAGATGGACAGACTTTGGGACTTGATAATTGATAATTGTGCTGTTTTGTTTCCGAATAGCTCCGAGCTGGAGCCAATGGTTTCATAAATCCCTCAGCAAGTCTCTGTTGGCTCCTCCGGGTTCCATCTGCTGTGAAACACTGTAGAAGCAAGTAGAGCAGGAATGTAACCACATTAATGAACAATGTTTTGCACTGATGATTAGGAATTTCGTACCTGTTGGGTGGCTAAAAACTTTACTTATGTTTGGTGTAATGTTTTTTGTAATAAACTGAATTATTGTTTTGCTTCGAGAACAAGAGTTTTGCCTCATCGATGGATCGAAGACGCACAATGCTGACTGTTTTCAGGGTGAAGCATTTGACGAATCAGATGATGAAAACATCGTAAACTAGAAAAAGCCCTTCTTCGCCAAAGCACAACAGTTCCCAAGGTTTAAGAAATATTCATGAAGATTTCTGCATTAATGTCTGAGTTACTGCCAGCTTTTAAATCTACAGTCAACTCCAACAAACTCTCAATTACTCTGTAGCTGCTCGTCTCCTACGCCTTCCACTTCAGCGTCTCCGTTCAGCCCACTGAGCACCCGGCTCCACTCCTAAAGAAACATCCACGTAATTTTATTTTATTTTAAATGCTGTGAAACGCGTGACGTCACTAAAATGTAATCGCCTCTAGAAGCCAAAACCTACTTCTGGGTAACAGTTCATGCAAAAAAACGTAATCCTGCTCACAAACACAAACATACAAACAAACACAGAGGAGGGACAACAAAACCTCCTCGGTGGAGGTTGTATAATAATAAGCCGTTTGCAGTAGTGGGTAGTAGCAGGAGCTTTGATGTACATGAAGGTGCATGATACTATTTATGAGGATGATGGCAGGAGGAAGGAATCTGTAGTACCTGCCAAAGGGGAGGAGCTGAAACCGGTTGTACTCAGGGTTTATGGGTGTCTTAAATGCTGGAATCTCCAGGATTCCATGTCCCGGAGGGTGTGCAGGGTTCGCTGCAGACCGTCCAAACCAAACCGACGGATCAACACATGGTGGACTCACGGACTGCAGTGCAGAACTGTAGAACTTGATCAGCTGCTCTTCTGGCGGACTGTACTTCCTCTATACTGGGCTTTTTTGAGGATGTGATCCGAGTTGAAGTCAACTTCAGCTCTTCTTTCAGATCATTCTTTTGGTTTTCCGGGACAATCGTTGGTTCACCCACATCAAGATAGCCGGACGAGATAAAAACAAAGGAAAAATACTCTCTTAAGTTCCATCATCTGATGGAAGTGAAAGAAAGAGCTTTAAGCTCATGTAAGAATCATCACCAACACCGAACGACTCAGCAGGTTGTTGATGACTCAGCCTGATGTCCACACTGAAGTGAACGTAACGCGTTCCCTGCTGACTGCTGATGTCTGCTCATTTACATTTTATAGTGAGTCAAGGAGTTTAGTGAGAAGGTGAGGAGGAAACTTCATTCTGACATCCAATAATCTCAACTTAAAATCCACATAGGGATTGGTCATTTTCTTCCCCGCCATCGAGGAAACATAACCCAAAACATCATCATCGTTGTGAGAGTCCGAATAGCGACAGGTCCTCAAAAACAAAGACCAAACAGACGACTTCCTGTTCATGCCTCTATTTTTTGTAATGTTGCCGTTGCTCTCCAGGGTATGAGGTCCGGCCGCCATGATGAAGGGTCAGGCCCTTCTTCTTCTTCTGTTCCCTTTAGGGGTCAACACAGCGGATCATCTGTTTCAATCTTGCCTGTCCTCTGTCAGACCATCCAACTGCATGTCCTCTCTCACCACATCCACAGATCTCCTCTATGGTCTTCTCCTTTTCCTCCTGCCGGGCAGCTCCATCTCCAACATCCTTCTACCAATAGATCCACTGTCCCTCCTCTTCACGGGTCCAAACCATCTCAGTCTGGACTCTCTACCTCTGACTGTGTGCTGTCCCTCTGATGTTCTCCCTTTCTAATCCTGTCCATCCTCCTCACTCCCAGAGAACATCTGAATCCTGTCTTCTGAACCATCCGGCAGAGCTCCTCTCACCACCATCTTGGACACCTCTCCCTTCACTCCTGCTGCTGCTACTTCTGTCACAGATAACTTCTGACACTCTCCTCCACCAACTCCACCCTGCCTGCACTGCCTTCTTCACCTCTTTTCCAAACACGCTGTTGCCCTGAACAGTTGACCCCAAGTACTTAAACTCCTGCACCTTCTCCACCTCTGCACCTCCATCCTCAAAGCTCCACCTGCCATTATGAACTTCATTCCTCTTCTCTCCAGCGCATACCTCCACCTCTCCGGGTTATCTTTCACCTGCTCCCTGTGGAGAAGCATAACGTGTCAACGTACTACGCCCTCTTGCGTTCATCTGCTGTCACTACACCAACACGAAGCATTCTGCCCTGCGGAACTCACGCCTGCTACAAGTCACAGATTCTGCAGAAACTTCTCCATGCTCACTATTAGCCTCTAATAGTTTTGACACACATTAACCAGACATCATTAGTCACACTGGACGTTTTTCCTCTCTGTCAAACACACTTCAGCCCACGCAGCAGCTCGGATCAGATGGATGCGGGCACCAACACTTGCTGGAGGAGGAAGCACCTCCTCACGCAGCACTTCTTATGTTAATGACCCGTCCAGGCACGTCCCACACCCACTCTCCTTCACCGCAAAGCAACAGCACTGCAAGGCATTTGGGCCACTCACACTTTTTAAGCGAGGTCATCTGTGCTCAGGACATGATGTGGAGACTTGTGGTCCTGGGTGGGGTGTGCGTCCTTCTTCTTTTGGGTGCTGAGGCTGGGAGCCCGGGGAGGACGCAAATATTCCACCGCAATCAGATGGATGAGTCCCAGGATGGACCCTCCACCCGTGTCAGGAGGGATGTCAGCAGCACTCTCAAAACTTCTCACGGTCCGCCCTTCACCTCCTGCAGGACCCCCCTCACCCAGGCCGAGCATGGGGTGCTTGATGATAACACCCATGAGGTAAGGTGCGGTGGAGAGTTGTGACGTTATTCTGAAACTGGAGAGAGTGTTGCATTCAAATATTAGCCTACTTACATTAAGAATATGTAGCCAAACATAAAAAAAATAATTAATATTTAGATAAACTTGCTAATTATAGTAAGAAGACGATATTTTACTTGCATGTGTTGAATGATACTACCTAACTGTGCTCATAGTGATTTCATATTTTTCATATTTTTCATATTTATCTTGCATCTACTATGTAAAAACAAATATTTAAGGCCAACAAACACAATTAATCCAACCATTTGCAACAATTTCTAGTAAAATTATGTGCCAAGAAAAAGATACAGTGAGTAAGGCCAAAATGGTTTTCGCTCGACAAGAAAAGCAGTGTTTCATTATTATCACGTTCCGCGTAGCACACTATTAAATCAAATTGTTTACCACCTGATTTTAAGTGTTGTGTCCTTAATTCAAATAATAACGAGCAAGAGATTTTATTTGTGCATGAAGGGCCAATCGCTGGTCTGGGATGCAATGATGTAAACCCATGATCTTTAATTCAAATTATTCACAAACATCTAACATTTAACTGAAGTAACAAAATAAAAAAACAGTATCTCGTTCAAAACATGAAATAAATATGTTTCTATAAAACATGTATGCCAGAATTATTGATAGGAAGTCCTGTGATTAAAAGGTAACTGAAGCATATTTCCAGTTCTATTCATATTTTTAGGTTCACTTGTTTGAGTAGGAACTCTGAAGTGGTGAACAATGACTTCCTGTTTCACTGGGGAATAAACAGGAGGGGACACAGGCCTGATTTTCTTTGAAGTTCTTCCCAAAGACCAGACAACACAGCAATGATGAGCAAAGGGAAATTGAAGAGCTACACAGATCTGGCAGTGGATACGAGACGATCTATCAGCAGTTAAAATGTTCAGTTTCAACAGTTAGATCAATAGTTAAGAAATTTAAAGAAACTCGAGATGTTATATCCTGGAAGAGGACATGTCTGTGAAGTGACCCTACACACTGTGAGGAGGATGGTTCAACGGGCAAAAGAATTTTGGGGGATTAAAGCTAGAGAGGTCAGAGGTCAGTTGAATCTTGGGGTCAGAAAGTCTCCCTGACCAACCTAAGATGGCGCCGACACCAAAACACTGTTTGGGAAGGTAGCGAGAAAAAAGCCTCTGCCGTCGTCCACACACAAGCTAACGCTCCTACAGTTCGACAGATACCACTGGGACTTTCATTGGAATAAGGTCAAAGGTCAGATGAGGCGAAAGTAGAGCTTTTTGACAACAAACATCCAAGATGGGTGTGGTGCAGCAAGAAGGATGTCATAGCGAAAAGCTTCTCATACCCACTGTGAATTCTGGGGGTGGATCTGTGATTCAGTGGGGCTGTTTTTTTCCAAAGGTCCTGAATATTTTGTTAAAAGACAAGGTTCCATGGACTCCGTCAAATCCCCTTTTGATACTGGATGAAAACCTAAAAGTCTGTCAGGAACCTTAAAGTGGGTCGTGGTTGGACCTTCAAGCAGGACAATGATCTGAAGATCACCTCAACATCAACCCAAGAATGGTTCAGAGGTCACAGAATAAAGTTCACATCCCAGTCACCTGACCTAAACCCCACAGAAAATCTGTGTGATGTGCTGCATAAGAGAGTCCACACGCGTGGACCTCAGAACCTGAAGGAGGTGGAGAGTTTCCATATGGAGGAATGGTCTCAGATCTTCTCCATGTCTTCTCAGACCTCATCACACACTACAGAAGTCATTATCATTTTTCATTTCTTCCACATTTGTGAGTGTCTCTGCTCTCCTTCACCCAGACGGGGTTTAACGGCGACGATGGCTCCTATGTGATTCTCACCTGGGTGGGTGACGGTACCGGAGTGAGTATCTCAGCATTCCTGCAGAACCAGGACATATTCAGAAATATTTCATTGAAAGAAAAAATGTCCTGAAATATGAGACTGAACCAAAATGTCACAATAATGGGGTGTGTGCCAATAACTACGGATTCTGGGGATTCTTTTTTTTCCCTTATTTCAAACTTTCAACCCTCTTCTCCAGGTGGTCCTGGTGCTCTCAACATTTAGCGCTCCCATAGACTCTTTTCTGGACGGAGGCTCCTCACGACTTTATCGAAGGTGAGTCCGCATCTGATACGTTGCATGAAAATGCAGAGCAGCCCAGCAGACATTCCTAACGGGACTTCCTGTCTCTCCTCAGTACGGATTATGGAAAATCCTTCCATGATATTTCCCATCGGATCAACAACACCTTCATTAGAGAGGAGTTTGGAGTCAGCGTTGGACCGGGAAGCTGTGTGAGTACCGCTGATGGAGGTTCAGTTTTGTGCTGGGTCAGAAGGAGTGCCTCAGGGTTCCGTATTAGGTCCTCTGCTGTTCTCTATTAATATCAATATTTTTCAAATCTTTTAAAATGCTGCTTTATACCTTTATGCAGATGATTAAGTTTTCTATTTCCCATCACATTGAGTTGTGCTCCTTGAATTCTGCTTTTTGCCTCTTAAGTTACATCACTTCACATTTAAATGGAGGATGTCAATCAGGGGGAATGGCTTGTACAACACAGGGGATTGGGGGCTCTTCAGGGACATTAACTTGTTGCCGGGGACGACAGCGTATGCGTAGCTACTGTTTCCGGTTTGTGATATTTTGGATCTCAATAAGGATTCCGCATCTATTCTGATAAAAGAGAGTAAACTATCTAATGCTTCCCTGAATGCCAGGTCTGCTTTTGATCAAACCTTTATTGACAGGTGATACTGACAGCAGACATTCCGGTGGTGGACAACAGAGGCGGGATCATTTTCACCTCCACAGATGCTGGAGCGACTTTCACCTTGATCCAGCTGCCCTTCCACCTGGCTCAGCCAATCGTCTACCACTTCCTCAACCCGGACTACCTCGTGGCCCTCAGTATTGATGTGAGTCACACAACTCATCAATTTTTTCCTCTTTAATTATATCTCCGAATATTATGGAATGGTCGTCCGCAGATTCTTCGTATTAGGGTCAGAACTCAAAAACACATTTCATGGATCACTTTCACATTTAGACCCACATGGACCTTAGTGCGAGGAAGAACTGGAGTGATTTTAGGAAAGGTCAGTTGCAAATTTCTGACACTAGGAGGAGCTTTATCTCCTAACTTTTTCCTGCAAACTCCAATTTCTGAACCGTCGATCCGATTAAGTCCAAATTTGGTGCGTATGAATCGAGTCGAGGAGATTTATCGTGAATTTTACAGTAAAAGTTCATATTGCTCTCACCAGAGGGAACTTTTATTTATGGTTTTTATACAAAAAATACTCTTTTTCAGACATTACTTCAACATTTAATTTGAGGAGTTCAATCAGTTAAGACAACGCAGGGGATTTGGGGGCTTTTCGGGGATATGCCCTTGTTTCCGGGGGCAACGGCGTAGGTCTTGTATGGATCTTTGAGGCCTTGGCGGTCCCCATTGATGTGTGTGACATTCTGGGCAAAAAACACACATGGCATTAGGTAAACACACATGAAGCACACACCTTAAAGCAAAGGCAAACAATCCACCTCTTCCTCTCTGGCTCGCAGGTCGGCCTGTGGCTCTCGCTGGACTTTGGTGCCAAGTGGACAAAAGTTCACGATGGAGTGCATTCTTTCTCATGGTGAGGTTGAACAGGAAATAAAAAAAACCCCACAAGCCAAATACTCTTGTGAATAAAAGAAGGCATGTTCGATCACGTATTGTATTTTGTGACGCTGTGTGTCGTTGGCAAATTTGCAAAAGCATCATGAGAAAATAATGGAGTTATTTAATTGTCTCACGATGGAATGGAGAAGTAATGTTTGATGTCGGTCAATGAAAACTGTTTTAAACTTCCTCTCTCCCTCAGGGGGGCCGGCATCAATCTGTTTTTGAGCTACAGTCAAGTAGACACTGGTAAGAAACGAGAGAGCTTAAAAATATATGTGATCAGTATGATGTAATCGAATTGTAATATTGCATTTTTTTAGTTTTTGTTTATTATGTATCTGAAAAATATAAAAGATAAAGAAAGAAAAAAAGAGACATCAAATTTAATCAAGTACATCAATCAATCAATTGATATTATTTAACATTTTGGATCTTTATTTGACCATATAAGGAAATTCTTTGTGCAATAATACAATTATATAATAATAATAATAATAATAATAATAATAATAATAATAATAATATACTGTATTCAGATAATAATATAAATTCCATCATTCTTCACCAAATAAATCCATAAATCAATAAATAGAAAATAAAAATCAACAAATAATGTAAGTCAATTAATATAATCAGTAAATCAATAGATTTAGTTTATATTTAAAAACCTTAAGAAAAAAAACACTTAAAAACCTGCAATGAGAAGAATAAATGTAAAAGATTTTTTAAAGTGTACCTTCATTAATTAAACATAAAACAAATGGAATTTTTTACTTTTCTCTGAGATTTTCAGACGACTTCACTTCTGATGTGATTCGTACTAAGTTGGACTTTTTATGCAGATTTTATATTTTTCCAATATGATTTGTTACCATCATTTAGAATCAGAGTTGATTCTCGGACAACCGTCAGATCTCTGGTGTTGGTAATATTCTGATCAAACTCATGATCCTGTGTGATGATGACTCACACTTGTGGCCACAGTTGAGACGGATGAGGAGGGGGATTTGGTGCTGAAGAAGACCAACGATCTGGGGAAGACCTTCACCATCATCCATGAGGACATTTACAGTTTTGGCTACATCGGAGCCTTTCTCTTCTTTTCCGTGATGGAGGACTCGGTAAGACGCGTCAAAGCAGGAAAAGCACATGGACCTACTCGCCTCTAGAGTCCAATCCCATAAACCCCCTCCTCACTTTGATTCCAGAGATCTCCTCGAGTGATGTATTTCTCATCGGACCAGGGAGACACCTTCAGCCGAGCGCTGTTGCCTTCTGCGTCCACGGAGCAGGTGAGACGGATTCAGATACTGATGAGTAAATTATGAACTATTATAGTGAAATAATATATAGAAAAAGATAGATCTCCTTTTTTCTAGATTCATTTGAGACGATTTAGACTTAATCGGATATGTGGTTGGGATGAAACGGTCCAGAAACTGTTTTTGTCTTTGCAAAAGAGCGCCCCCTAGTGAGTGAAATTTGAAAAATCACAATAAAATATGTTACATATAAGTTAGATCTCCTTGAGGCGGTTTGAATGAGGAGGAAATTATGTTGGAAAAACGGTGTTAAAAAAAAAAGTCGGGTAAAATACAAACTATTAGAGTAAAATATGATACAAGCGAGAGAAATCTCTTCAATTCGATTCGCATGCACCGAATTTGGACTAAATTGGACCCACAGTTGAACAATTATGGTCTGATCAATAGTGAAGATAAATCTCCCACTAGTTGCAGTGACATGCGATGGACCTTTCCCAAAATCAACCCAGTTCTTCCTCACACTGGAGTCTGTGTGCCCATCGAATTTGAGAATGATCCTTGAAAAAGCTTTTGAGTTATCGTGTTTAACACCAGGCGTCCGAATCAGCAGTGATGACGCCATAATTGCCCCGACTTTTCGGGGGATTTAATTAAGTTAAGTAATTAACTCATTTATTGATCACTTGGACTTCGACTGCTGACGATAAACACATACTCCTTGATTCCATGAGTGTGTTTCCAGAGTACAGTGTTACTTCAATTACATCATGGCTGATCTGCGATGTTACTATTGCGACACCTCAACTATACGTTGTAATTGAAACTTCTCGGCGTGTGTTCGGTTTTACTTATTATATTATATATTATTACATTTTCATTAGAAGACTTACAGACGATGCATCCAATAAATCCAAACTCGGTATGTATGTTTTTAGAATCAGCAGGAAATGAAATCCTGCGTTCTCAAAGTTAATACTGTTTCCTCTTCGTCACGAGTTTCTTAGCTTTGTGCTTTTTGGTGGTTGGACGTTATAGAAAACAGAAACAATTCCTTTTAAAACACCATCTTCATCACACGTGGCGAGACAAGCACGTACACCTTCACACACAACACACCCATGACATCTTGTTGACAGCACAAACACTCTCTCTTGCTCTTTCTCTCTCTCTCTCCCTCTCTCTCTCACAGCGATTAGACAAGGTTAATGGCAAAGATGAAGTTAGTCATCACAAAGGTCTTTTCTTTATAGTTGCAATTTCCAATTTTCTCACCCACATGTGCCCTCTCTCTCTCTCTCTCTCTCTCTCTCTCCCTCTCTCTCTCTCTCTCCCGGTGATTAGACAAGGTTAATGGAAAAGATGACGTTAGTCTTCACAAAGGTCTTTTTTGTATGTGCAATTTCCGATTTTCTCACCCTGGTGTGCTCTCTCTCTTTCTCTCTCTCTCTCTCTCTTTCTCTCTCTCTCTCTGTGTATGCAGTTCTATTCTATCCTGGATGGAGATGTAGACATGCTCTTCATGCATGTGGACAACCCAGGAGGTAAGACACAAGAAAACAAACCTACACCTGTAGAAGAAAAAAAAAAAAAGAACTCATCATGCTTGACCCATATTGCTCAATAAGCCCGTGTTGTGACAGAATTTCCAGCTCCCTCAGCCTCTTTTGTTGTAATGGAAAAGCTCGATGTTGAATGCAGGACTGGTTTCACAGGTTCTTCTCGTTGCTGACAAATCATTCCATCATACTGAGAGTGTGTTTGTGCATGCAAGTCCGGCTGCATGGTCTTTGTTCCTCTCTTTCTCCCGCCCCCCCCACCCCACCTTACCAATTCTCTCTCGCTCACTCCCCTCTATTTTACCTTAATCTTACATTCCCTCTCTCTGGAACTCGCTCCAGTTCAAGCAGTATGGATCCGCTGATGGGACTTTTGTTCTGCCGGGATAAATAGGGGAGATATGGGGGAGAGGGGCTTTATCTTCTGTTGGCTAGAGGGAGGGAGATTTGGTTTACACTTGAAAAGCTGACAAACGTATCTTGGGATCAGGGTGTAACACAGGTGCCAACACACACATACACACACACGCACACATACACGCATACACACACACACACATGCACGCATACACACACACACAAACCCGGTCCATCACTTCCCTCAGCCCAGCTTGTCCTTTGTGACTTTAGCTGACTTTAGTGTGTGTGCGTGTGTGTGCGTGTGTGTGTGCAGTTAAATTATGATTGATGACAGCTTCTTGTTGTTGAAAATTTGCTTCCCAGGTTTGGATCCTCTTTGAAGTGAGCCCATATTTTGTTTAGTAAATCCTCTCTGCGTTCAATCACAGACAATCATCAAGAGTTTTTAAATCGTACCAGCGGCCGTTTTATTCCGAAACCCACCTGATGATCAGGTTTTGGCAACGGCTATGTAATTATTGGATAACTGGGTGGATAATCACCAGTTTTTGTTTTTTTCTAATAAAAAGATTCAAATAATATTTAACTTTATAGCCCCCGGGCGACGTTTGACCTGAGAAGAGTGGTGGGTTAATAATCGAGAGAGTCTGTTTGGACCATGTCTTCTGTCTCACTGCAGACACCTTCTTTGGGACCATGTATACCTCGGATGACCGCGGCATCTTGTTCTCCAAATCTCTGGAGCGCCACCTTTTTGACGGGCAGAGGAAGAGCGATTTCACCAACATAACTTCACTGAGAGGAGTCTACCTCACTAACAAGCTAGACGAAGGTGCGGGTCGCGCCTGTGTGTCTCGTCATCCAAACTCTGTATATAATTAAACACAGTTTCTGCTAAATATCCACAGCTTGTTATGTATACGGAATTCATACTCTGTTATTACAGTGTTATTACAGTGTTATTACAGTGTCATTACAGTGTTATTACATTTAATTACAGTGTCATTACAGTGTTATTACAGTGTTATTACAGTGTCATAACAGTGTCATTACAGTGTCATAACAGTGTCATTACAATGTTATTACAGGGTTATTACATTGTTATTACAGTGTCATTACAGTGTCATAACAGTGTCATTACAATGTTATTACAGGGTTATTACATTGTTATTACAGTGTTATTACAGTGTCATTACGGTGTCATAACAGTGTCATTACAATGTTATTACAGTGTTATTACATTGTTATTACAGTGTCATTACAGTGTCATTACAATATTATTACAGGGTTATTACAGTGTTATTACATTGTTATTACAGTATTCCTCTTTGCCACAGAGATCCGTTTTTGTTATTGTAAACAAGAAATCGAGCCATACCACCCTACATGTTCCCTTATTTATTATAAACTAGGACGTTAATTGAAAAAATAACAACAGCAACCACAATAGTTATAACAGTAATAATCATCATCATCATGATCACACTCATAATAATAGTAATCGTAATCATAGTAACAAACTGTATCATACTTTACATTTTTTAAATTCCTTTACTCGAAACAAGAAAGAACATGAAACGAGAATAGGAAATAAAAGTAAAAGTATATTTGTAAATAGTTACAGCAGATTTAACAATGCATTAAAGCATGCATTGTGGGAATAAAACTAACATTAAATAATAATAAAAAAATTTTTTTTAAAAATCCGAGACAAACACAACAGTGAAATTTAACACTTTAAACACATTATTCTATCTGATAAAACTCAACCTCATGCGAAGTATCGGGTTTTACAGATTTAACGGAAAAAATTTGCTTCCTTTATTCTTGATAAGGGCATTTTTATTTATGTATTGGCTCTTTGTATATGAGTAAATTATCCTAATAACATCTCCAACCACCGTTACTTCAATGAAACACTGACGCCGACTTATTTTTGTGCAGACGGCCGAATACGATCAGTCATTTCCTTCAACAGAGGCGGGTCCTGGAGGCATCTTAAAAAGCCTGAGAACGTGGACTGCAAAGATGAGGTCCAGAGTGTACGTCATAAATTGCATGATCGAATCCTAGTCTGCGTATTAATTAACATTAAAGTCTGTAAAACATTACGTGTGCCTGTTTTTCATCAGTGCAACCTTCACATTCACGGAGAGCACAGTCGAAACAATCGTATCGTTCCCATGCTGGCTCTGTCCGAGCCCAGCGCCATCGGCCTGGTCATTGCTCACGGTGATCTTAGAAATGTTGAACAAATACTGATTATTTCTTGATGAAGGTTGATTTTAAGATGTATTTAGGTTAACTTCTCTCTTCTCCAGGAACTGTGGGTGATTCTCTGTCATCCTCGCAGCACCCAGACGTCTTTGTCTCCTCAGACGGGGGCTATAACTGGAGTGGGACCCTTAGGGGTCCTCACCATTACAGCATATTGGACTCCGGGGGTCTTATTGTTGCTGTGGAGAACCAGCGAGACAGACAAGTCAAGACTATCAAGTACTGAGCAGATGTGTTTTATGATTTTGCTTAGGAGGTTACACTAAGTTATGTTTCAACTTCTTCTTTTGTGCCCTTTGGAAAGGTTCTCTACGGACGAGGGTCAGTGCTGGAAGTCCTACAACTTCACGGAACAGCCCTTTTTCTTTGCAGGCCTGGCGTCTGAGCCGGGCACCAAGGCCATGAATGTTAGTGTGTGGGGATTCCGGCCTGAAGACGACGGCCAGCCTATGTGGGTGACCGTCACCATTGATTTCCAGAGCCTCATTACGAGAGAGTGTGAGTCAACACATTTTCCTCCCAGCATGCATTTCTGTGGCTGGCTAACCACCTGATGCCTCCCCCCAGTGAGGTGGAACAGCACAGTTTCCTCTTACAGAAACTTAAGGAGCGATGACCAGGGACTTTCCATAACTTCTAAGAAACTATGATGAAACTTGTATGTTTTTTTTTTCATTTTAATTACATTTCACGAACTGTCAAACTTAAAAACATGAAAAAGTTGGAAAAAGTGGGTCCAGTGCGTCACACTATTACACCTTTGGCTTTAATACGGTCCTTCAGACTTTGATGGGCTTAACAAAATATTTTTTCCGACACTTTTTCTGAGTAATAGAAAATTGCAGCAATGGGGTGCAGCAGTAGTGAGAAAGAAAATCAGCAAATCGAAAATACTAAGTTATTTTCTCAATGTTTTGCCCATATCCCAACATAACCTAAAAAGATGGCACAGTGAATTCTATTGAATTATTGTTAACCTTTCAGAAAATGAATAGACTGAGATACAAAAAATGTCTTTATTGTCTATACTCATGGTCTTAAATTCTAATTATTCACAAAAATCGAATTTTTCATACATAAAATATTTACCACCAAAACGTGGGGCTATTATTGGCAACCGCAGGAAATCGTGTGTTTTAAAAGGTAACTGATGCAAGTTTCCAATCCTGTTTTATATTTTTAGGTTCGACTGTTTGAGTAGGAACTCTGAAATGTTGAACAACGACTTCCTGTTTTACTGGGGTACAAATATGAGTTGACAGGGGTCTAATTCTCTCAAATAAATAAGAAGTTAAAAGAGTTAAAAATCAGCCTAGAAGAGGACGTGTCTGCAAACTGACCCCACACACTGTGAGGAGGATGGTTAACCGGACAAAAGACTCTCCAGGGATTACAAGTACAGAACTGAAGAAGTCGGAACCGTGGGGTCAGAAAGACTCTCTAACCGCCTTCAGATGGCGCCGACACCAACACCAGCTGTTTGGGAGGGTAGCAAGAAGAAAGCCTCTGCTGTCAATCACACACAAGATGCTGCTACAGTTCCAGAAACACCACTGGGACTTTCACTGGAACAAGGTCAGAGGTCAGCTGAGACCAAAGTAGAGCTTTTTGTCTACAAACATCTTAGATGGTTTTGGAGTAGCAAGAATGAAGCCATAGAGAAAAGCTCCTCATATCCAATGTGAAGTCTGGTGGTGGATCTCTGATGCAGTGGGACTGTTTTTCTTCCTGAGGTTCTGGACATCTTGTTAAAGACATGGTTCCATGGTTCCAGCAGAACATCTGTGGGATGTTGTCCGCAGAGGAGAGTCCACAAGCGTGGACCTCAGAACCTGAAGGAGTTGGAGACGTTCTGTATGGAGGAATGGTCTCAGATCTTCTCAATGTGTTCTCAAAACTCATCACAGACTACAGAAGGAGACTCAAGGCTGTTCGTGTGGCAAAAGGGGGCGGAGCAAAATGTTTAAAAATTCTTTTTTTTAAAAATGTTACTTGAGTTAGACTTTAGATTTTTGTGAATCATTTGAAAGATTCTCACTGGTCTAGAGAATAAAGTCAAATCTGCTTCTCATTTCACACCTTTTTTTTTGAGACGGTATTTACTGGCGAAATGAAAGTTCCTTGTTTGCAGTAACAGCTGCGTTCTGACGGGATTATCCTGTAATCCCTCAGGTGTTGAGCGAGACTATGAGGAGTGGTTGGCCCATTCGGGTGACTCTGAAGGAGACCTGGAGAGAGACGGCTGTGTGTTGGGAGCCAAAGAGACCTACAGGAGGCTGAGGAAACAATCTGTGTGCAGAAACGGACGAGGGTTCGTGGTGAACAAGAAGCGAACCGCCTGCTTGTGCACCAGAGAAGATTACCTATGGTACGTCAATTCAAATCCCCAGTTCTAAAGCCCGGTCTCTAAAACTTAACCGGGAGCTGAGCTATCCCATTTTCAACAGCGACTACGGTTACTACCGTGATAAGATCACTTCAGAATGTGTGAGACAATCCAGCGCGGCAAACAAGACCTTGGAGATCTGTCTGGACGGGGAGGAGGATGAACTTCTCACCACAAGGTGAGAATCATCGCTTCATTTATGAGGATGAAACATGTTCTTTGTCAGTATTCAGACATTTCTGACAATGTTTACAGGTACCGTAAAGTCCCGAGTGATAGATGTGAGGGGGGATTCAATCCTCAGCTTGCAGTGCAGACGGTGGTCAGACCCTGTGGCGTCAAAACCAGCCCCGGACCACCGGACAGGCCCTCCACTCCAGTCACACACTTTGACACACCGGTCAGTGGATTTGTTGCTTTTTTTTTTTACTGCTCATTCTCAGTGTTCGTGAATCTGACAGCTGCTGCTTGGATTTTCCAGCGAGAGAAGCTGGTGTTGATCCTGGTGTGCGCAGGAGCGGCAGCCATCGTGGTGGCGGCGGTCCTTTCCGCCTATCTTGCTTTCAGGAGGGTGGCTTACAGAAACAGGTGAGCGAGATGCACTTCATTAACACTGTCTTGCACCTAACATGAGCTGACGGCTGTGGTTTCATGTCACCCTCTCTGAAGGACACCGGCGTATCGTTTCTCAAACCTCCAGATTCAGCATAATGAAAATGGCATCACAGCTGATCCTGAAAGCGCCGCCAGCACCAATGGCACAGTCTGCCAGCAAGACTCAGATGATGTAAGTGTTATTTTGTTTCATTATTCTGTCTCGCTATGGGTGTATTAAAGCTTTAAAATGGTTTGATTTCCAACAGGATCTTATTGAGTGACACGTGGATGTAACAAACACTCAAAAATGGGACCTGCTGTGCGGAAAAAAGACGACCAACAGCGCTTTGGTGGAATAACATCCTCAATGTTTTGCTGGTGACATCCTTCATGCCAAGCTCTAAGGATCTGAATGAAAATAAAATGTCTTAATTTATTGCTCTTATTTCATATATTTGTACAACATTTTTTTAATTTTAATTTGACTGTGTGTTGCGTCACCTTTTGTTTCTCCTCTCTGTTCATTGTAAACATAAACAAGACAAATATGAAACTGTGAATTAAAAATATAACAAAGTATTAAATTCTTTGATTGTGGAAGTCTTTGTTCTTGTTTATTATGACGAATTGTGGTCAAACGCACAAAAAACCTTTTCAAACAATCTGCCCATCAGAGCAGATAAGGAGCGCTGTAGATCTGGCGTCTCCACTCTTCGTTGAAGAAAACAGGCATGAAGAAAACGGAAGAGGTTGGTCTGACCGAATCAAAGATAGCTTATAAAAACTTGACATCTCACTCTTAAAAATGTACCACTGTTCCGTGTTGACGCTTTTCCATATGTCCTAGAGGGCAACGTTTCAGTATAAATGCAGTATTGAAAATATGTATCTTATTTGATATAATTAAAAAACAGATATGGCATGACATTTTGGAATGACTAATAAATATCCCTGTAAAACTCCCATGAAGCCATTTGACAAAGAACTTCACAACTCTCACTTCCACTTTACACTATGGGACAGTGTAATATTAAACATGTCCACATTTAAAATTGCACATTTAACTTATTTCAATGAATATTGCCACTTGTTTATTTCTTAGTTTATATATTGTTATTTTATATTGTTGTTTATTGTATTATTGTATAGTGCAATATTTCTATTTTATTTCTATTATAGTGCAATATGTCCAGTATATTGTAATATTGTAGTATAGTGTATTTTTTTTAGTATAGTATAATATTTTAGTGTATTGTAATATTTCTAGAATATTTCCTGTATAGTGTAATATTTATTTTATATGGTAAGATTTCTAGTATAGTGTAATATTTATATTATGGTGTAAAACTATAGTATAGTTTAATAAATTATATTTATATTTGCATTTTATTCTCTTATATTGCTGTGTGTGCTCTTTGCTGCTGTAACCCTGAAATTACCCCGTTGTGGGACTAATAAAGGTTTATCTTATCTTATCTTATCTTAGAAAGAGCATGTGGAGCGAAACATCTCGCTGAAGCGGCAGTTTCATTCGTCTGCGATATTTTTCACATAGTGAAGCATCTTACTTTTCTAGTCCAATTGTGGATCTCAGATGGAATAACACGAATCACCACCATCACTGGCCCGTTACCGGAATTGGGGGTTGCCGTGGCGATTGACCAGGTAAGCAGTTAATGCGTGTCTTTTAAACGTTTTTACTGACGTTATATTTCTGCTGGAATAATTTTAGCGTTAGTTAACAAACATCAGCAGAGATAAAGAAGTAAAAGCGAAAGCAACGCAGGGTGTCTTAATGCTAAATCGGAGGCTAGCTAGTTGGTCAAAATCTATCTTCCACACAGCTTGCAGACAAATACTGCCAACCAACGCCTGAACATTAAGCTATAAACAACAACCTCATCAATAAATTATGTTTGGTAAAGCAATGTGACGTCAAAGTACAAATGTAGAACATCAGCAGGAAGGGGTTTTATCAATCCCATATCGTCATAACGGAACCTCCCAGTTCACCTCTCCGCCACCCACGGACACGAACACGAACACGCAGCCGATACCACTCACTCGTTACTGTTCTGTCATCACAGGTTGCAGCTGTGGAAAAGGGGGCGAGAGGGTCAGGAAGATGGTCAGGGCTGGCGGTAAGTGTCTGCTCTGAAAACACAGTAGTACATTAGATTTTTAATCAGTAATCACGTGATGATTTTAAATCTTGATTCTATCCGTCCATCTGTCTGTCTGTCTCTTTACCTGTCTGTCTGTCTATCTATCCATCCAGGTATTTTGAAGTTAGCAGCGCTCATCTTTGCGTTCGTCCTAGTCGTCTTTCTGGCTTTTCAGCTGCTGGAGATAAACCTGGATTTCAACCTGAACAGTCTGATGTGTGAGTAGTCTCTCTGTCTCTCTCTCTCTCTGTCTCTCTCTCTCTCCCCTTTTGCCGTTAGAGCGTCACTTGACAAATAAACACGGACCACTCCCAACATACGTCCTTTGTGAGGACGTATGTTGGGAGTGGAGCCACTATCCCTCTAACTAGAGCCACTATCCCTCTAACCTGGACTGTCCCTCCGATGTTCTCCTTTCTAATCCTGTCCCAACGTACATCTGAAAATCTTCAACTCTGCCACCTCCAGCTCTGCCTCCTGTCTTTTGGTCAGAGCCCCTGTCTCTACTCCATCGAGCAGAACTGCCCTCACTCCCGTCTTGGAAACCTTTCCCTTCACTCCTGCTGCCGTTCTTCTGTCACAGATAACTTTTGACACTCTTTTCCATCCTGCCTGAAATCTCCTCTTCACCACACTTATCCTTGCTCTGAACAGTTGACCCCAAGTCCTAAACTCCTGCACCTTCTCCACCTCTGCTCCTCCATCCTCAAAGTTCCACCTGCCTCCCTTTTCATTCACACACATGTAATCTTTCTCGCTGCCACCGAGAAACCACCTTCCACCTTGCCACCTTCCTGATCTTTCAGCCTGTCCATCGCCACAGCAAACAAGAAGGAGCTCAGATCCAATCCTTGATGCAGTCCCCCCTCCAACTTACTCATTCAATCCAACAATTCATCCCTAGCCACTCTGTCGTTACGCTTTCTCTAAACTGACAAAGTCACACTAATTCTGGCTGATGGGTGTAGGTAACCACTGAAAATCTCCATTAAGGTATTCATACATGTATATGTTTTCTTTCTTTTCAGCCAGAGCTCTGCCAGTTCATGAGACCGGTGAGTATGCTAAAGTTATTACAATTGTCATGTTTTTAATATAACCGTCAACATATCCCTTATAGAAATTGACGTGTTCAACACGTAATTATGATCAAACCACTAATTAGTTTGCTCAACTTAATGTCAGTATGTCAGTTGGGGTATTTAGATTTTTCCTGTCGACACCTTTGTGCTTCTCTATGATCGCTCGTTACCAGATATTATCAGATGTTACTGGAAGTTTGAATTTGTTAATCATTCACAGCCACCAGGCCAGTCAGGCACAAATGTGGACTGTCTAAGGCTTGTCCGTCGGGACACTTTGCTTTCAAGATGGCGAGTGGAGCGGCCACGGTGGTTGGGCCCAGAATCTGCGTGGAGGACAAATTGTAAGTGTTGAAACTGCCAGAAACACAGAAGTTCATATTAGTTTTTAGATTGTTTTATAGTTTAGGTCACAGGTATGTAAATGTTGGATATTGGCTGTAACTCTATATATAACTATAACAGCATGTAAGCGTGTTTTATGTCGTTATAGACGGTGCCCTCCAGGATTATTGTCTATACTCATGATGTTTAGTTCAAATTATTTACAAACCTCTAACCTTTTATTCAAGTAACAAAATAAAAAAAAAAACAACACCCACATTTCGTTCTCAACATAAAACAGGTATTTTTCTCTAAAACTTGTGCGCCACAATTATTGACACCCCAAGGAAATCCCGTGTGGGGAAAAATGTCTTCTGGTTTTACTGAGGTATAAATATGAGGTGACACAGGCCTGATTCTTTGTAATGGAGCAAAAATATTAAATGCAGGGTGTGCTACTGACTGGCACACATGTTATCTCTTTTTATGTTTTTATGTAGGAGTTAATTTCCTACTGTTTGATGTTATGCGAGCGAAAAATAGGCTGAGGCCCATTTTCATGTTAGAGTAGGGACTCTGTTAAAAACGTTGGTTGGAAATATTCGATAAGATTTTTTAGTGAGACTCGCTAGAATCCCTCTTTGATGGCTTCCTCCCGTTTTTTGCCGCCAATGTGCCACAAAACCGGAATTTCCCAGCTATGAAATGAAATCATGGAATGCCCTGCTAGACACCTTTAAAAGTGGAAATCCCCTCTACGTTAAAGCAGAAGGTGTGGGACAAATATTTCTTGAGTGTCCAAAGACTCGCACCAGGAGATGGTTATCAGAGCCGAACCCGGGTGCAAATACACGACCGTGCATCACAATAGATAAGCTAAACTGGAACCATTTTATTGTCACTCTGGCAGAAATGATAGAAACGACTACGCCCCCCATTAACTTGATTTTATTGATTGATTGTGTTGTAAAGACAAGATCGCTCCCTACCTGCACCTAGATAAGTTCTTTTTTTTCTCCATCCGTTTGTTTCTGAACACGGATACACAAATGGAGGAAAGGTCCGTACATGCAGGATCCCAAACGTCTCAGAGAAATATTTGTTTGATGCTGAATTTCACTAAAAAAAAGTACTTCCACACATTAATGATAATTAAAACTGCGTATTTTCTGGATAATTTTGGAAACCAATTGGATAATTATATCCAACTGTAACCAGCACAACCAGTACACTCAGTTCTGGGAGGTCTTGTGCTGCTTTGGGTCCATTATAATTACGGCTACTTTGTTTGTTCTAATTGTAGAACTGGTGGATTTTATATGGTTCAGAAGTGGATCGAGCCCAAAACGTCTATGAGATGATATTGAACGTTTAAACTGGAGGGCTGGTCCAATCTCTATTTGATCACTTATCTCCACACTTAAAAGACCTGTTACTTCACTTACAACTCCTTGACTCTTGCCCAACTTGTTCTTTAATCCCAGGCTAGAACTGTCACAATATTTACATCATCGTCTGGGCGCAGTTATCTGTCATCAGTTAAAAGAAAACGTTTGACGTGAGAAGAATTCCATATTTTTCCGCTACCCCCAAGTCATTTTCCACTTTCTGACATTTGACTGGCGTAATCCTTTAACTTATTCTTGCTTCAATAGCGATCCGGTGGATTGAATTGCGTTCGTTCACGAGGAAACACGCTGAATGACAATAAATCGTCTTGAATCTTGAATCTGGTCGCTCCTATTCTCCTTTGAGTGGAGAATTAAATTAGCCTTTAGCACACTATCATTTACCATTTAGTAACAAAGTCATAAGTCGTTTAATAAGGGTGGCGACGTGAACTTAAAGCCTGTTCAGGACCTTGATGCATTAAGTAGCAGCAAACCTTCAGCTCTAGTAGTGATAAAAAAAAAAAAAACATTAAGAAAATGGATTCTGATTGGCGGTAGCTGCCGGTTGTCGGTAGGTTTTGAACAGGAGCCGACTAATCCGCAGAATAAACAGACGTGCCTTTTCACAAAAGCACGTGATGAACATTCAGACGTCTCCATAAGGCCTTTTCTCTCATCGCCCCCGCCCTCTGCTCTGTTTCAGACTCATGAGCAGCGTGAAGAACAATGTAGGAAGAGGAATCAACATCGCGCTGGTCAACGGTAACGTCATCTCACAAATTTCTGTATTTGCTCAAAAATAGGCCACAGGTGATTGTGATATAATGCTGCAGCTGTGTTCCACCGGAGCTGCCAATCAGGTCGGGGGGGGGTCAACTATCCCCAAACCACTACCTGTAATCAACGATGTTTAAGTGGCTAAAGTGAAGAAAATAGAAATGAATCAGTCCTTTCTCACCCCACAGGGAGAACGGGCGAGCTTATCAAGATTGACTCTTTTGATATGTGGTCAGGAGGTGAGTACGTCCGAGTCAGCACACGTTTGTGGAGATTGTTCAACAATAGATCTCGCGTTAACCATGTTGCGATGCTGTGCAGATGTGGTTCCCTTGATTAAATTTCTGAAAGAGATCGAGGACGGGACGGTGGTGATGATGGCCTCATTCGACGATCCCTCAACAAAGTAGGGACTTTTCCCCCCACAATATCCCCGTTTTTACTCAGAAGACGCCACTACAGCCGTCTCCTTTGTTCTGCAGACTCACGGATGAAGCCAGGACTCTCATCGCTGATCTGGGCAGTACGGCAATCACCACTTTGGGCTTTAGGGATAACTGGATCTTTGTCGGGGGGAAAGGCATCAAAACAAAGAGTCCGTTTGAGCAGGTAATACAACACACCGACTCCATCTTTACATCCGATTTTTATAATTACAGGAACATAATATAACGTCAGCAAATCCAAAGTACATTAGTCTAAGAGTAAAATATCACTTTTCAACAGTAATTGGAATAAAGAGATGCAATCCTTTTAAAATCAAGTCTGTTTTCTGACGGTCCTGCTAAATCAAAGATGCTTTCAGGCTCATTCAGTGACTCCAGCTCTGGGCTGAAAGGCTTTATATTAGTTTTATTTAGTAACCAGATAAAAACAAGTTAAGTTATACGACTGGTTTCTCACCCGTTTTCGACAAATTCCCTGACTTTCAAAGTTGTTCAATCCCATAATGATAAACATCTCAAGTACTTTGTACCCTCTAACTATGACCGGCTGAAGGTGGGATACGTATCCAGACTGAGGAATCTTAGCCCACTCCTCTTGCGTGAAGCGCTCCAGTTCTGTTACACTCCTGGGTTCCTGTGCTGTAAGCTTCTAATCCCACCAGAGATCTTCTGTTGGATTCAGTCGGGTTGCTGTGACGGCCAACCTAGAACGTTCCAGGACTTCTTCTGACACCGCACCTTTTGGATCGATGTCCTTTTGGAATGTCTGGTGACTCCTAAGCTGCAGCTTCCTCACAGATGGCCTGATGTTATCTTCTAGGATTTCCTGACTTGATGGAGTCCGTGTCGGGCTGCAGGTGTCCGGCACCTGAGGAAGCAAAGCCGTGGAGAACTTTGGGTGGTAGAGCAGACTAGTAAGGAGCTAAGTTTATTCTCCGTCCTCCCACCATGCTTCCCTTGTGTGTGGGGTGATTTTCATAGCCTATTCTTCATTCCTCCTCCTCCTCCTCATACCGCTCTCCTCCTCATACCGCTCTCCTCCTCATACCGCTCATCCATTCGCCGGAAAAATCTGGTTTCGTTTCAGTGGTGCAAATATTGGAGTTTGGATGTGGATTCCTTCAGCTGGTAACGGGCGTAGCGGTCGGTGCCTGGAGACTTTTTATTCGCCTCCTCAGGAATCTGGTGGCCGTCGCTGAAGAATTCCTCTGTCTGCCTCACTTCCGTTGTATCGCTGCAACATCTTTAGCTTACTATAGAACTATATACCTGCACTCTATGTAATGACTGCGTCTCTGGAACATTCAGCACCTTAGTGCGAGGAAGAACTGGATTGATTTTGGGAAAGGTTGGTTGTATATTTCTATACTAGTGGGAGCTTTATCTCTAAAAACCTTTCGGGCCATAATCTCTCAACCGTCGGTTCCATCATGTCCAGATTTGGTGCCTTTTATCTTGTATGCATCATATTTTACTCTAGTACCTCATATTTTACCCACTAGGGGAGCTATATTACAACAAAAACACAGTTTTTCTGACAAACTGTGTTCAAATTGAGGATATATATATATATTTTTGCTCAATATGAAAGTCTGGTCATATTTTTGGACTGGTAAGGCTGGGGTCGGGTCAGAATTTCAAACTGTTCGGATGTTAAAGTGGACATGTGGGTCAGTCCTGCTGGAGAAGTAAATGGTCACCTCCATAAAGCTTGTCAGCTGATGGAAGCACAAAGTGCTCTAGAATCTCCCGTCTGACGGCTGTGTTGACTTTGGACAAGATAAAAACAGACTGTCGTCTGAAAAGAAGACTTTGGACCACTGGGCACCAGTCCAGTACTTTTTTTCCTTAACCCAGGTAAGAAGCTTTGGGCGATGTCTCTGCTTCGCTCCTGTCCTGACACCCGCCTCAGTCCACTCCTTGTGAAGCTCTTCCAAGTTCCTCGATCCGTGTTTCCTGGACAATGCTCTCAGGGCTGCCGTCATCCCTGCTGCTCGTTCCACTCAACATTCCATGGATTTGCTTCCATACAGCCTTTTCAGCAGAGACCTTCTGTAGATGACCCTCCTTCTTCAGGGGGTCCAGCAGAGACCTTCTGTAGATGACCCTCCTTCTTCAGGGGGTCCGGCAGAGACCTTCTGTAGATGACCCTCCCTCTTCAGGGGGTCCGTGATTTTCTTCTGGACAACTGTAAAGTCAGCAGTCTTCGCTACGATTGTGGTTGGGAGCAATGACCTAACCCGAGAGACGCGCTGATTATGAAATCCATTTGCTCAAACTCCAAATCAAATGTTCACTTTTGCAAATGATTAAACTTTTTCAGGATATTATCGTTTTTGAGCTCCACTGCGTATGTTATTACACACAGGCCTTGATTAACCTTTCCCTAATCGCTCAGATATGTAGCTTTCATTGTTTTTTGTTCACGCCGTGCTCTTATCAGAACACTAAACATTCCGGCGCCGTTTGTGTTCACTGCGTCTCCGTTCACACGGCTGCCCAGTCGGCATTTATTGTAGCATAAAGACAAAACTGACGTATCAGCCTTGTGTTTTCCTCCTCCAGCACATAAAGAACAACGCAGACACCAACAAGTTCGAGGGATGGCCTGAAGTGTTGGAGATGGAAGGCTGCGTGCCTCAGAGGCAGGACTGATCCGAACTCCACATCCCATCGTCGACCCATTTCTCCTCCGCCTCGTCTTCCTCGACTGAGACTTTGTTTCACTGCACTCAACCGGAAAGCCTTTAATTCACATTCACCCACCAGAAAATAATCTCCACGGATCGCATCGGCAGGAAAAGAGGAGCTGAAATGAATGTTCAGTCAGCCCTGAGCAGGAACTTGAACATGACCTTCTAACACTCCCTCCGTCTGGATGCAATTACGTACCGAGCCCTCCAGTATTATTGGTGCCCATTAAACAAAAAAAAAACATGTCAAATGAGATGCTGGAAAATGTCTTTATTGTCTACACCCGTCATCTTTAATCCAAATTATTCAAAAAAGTCTATTAGCACCCTCTATTTCATGGTTTGGTGTCCATGGAACCATGTCTTTTAACAAAATGTCCAGGACCTGACTTCACCATGGGTATGAGGGACTTTTCTTTATGCCTTCCTTTCTGGTGATGCCAGACATCTTAGATTTGTTCGGCTCTACGACTTTTCTTTGCTCCTCATTGCTGATTTCTCTTGTCTTTCCCACCGTGAAGAAAATCAGAGAGAATCAGGCCTGTGTCACCTCATATTTATACCCCAGTGAAACAGGAAGTCACTGTTCACCACTCAAACAGGTGAAGTCACGTAATCTTTATTTGTTTTTTAGTTTTTACTTGACTTATTGTTATATTTTTGGGAATAATTTGGATTAAAGATGACGAGTATAGACAAAGACATTTTTTGCATCTCATTTTACTCACTTTTTAAGGGTAGATGTTTACTAGGGCGTTGCAGTTTGAGTAAGTCTGTATGATTCAACGTTTATGAAAGAAACTACTTTGATTATTGGATTATTATCTCTGAGCGCAGTGGATTTAGCTATGATGTTGTAATTACATCATAAATGGAAGCAGATTTCATTTTGGGGACGTGGCGATAATTTTCCATTACTTGCCTTAATCACATTAACCTTTACTGTTCTTATAACTTTTCTTTTGTTGTGTTTTTTTTCTTTTTCTTTTAAAAGTTCACTTGAGGATGTTACCATTAACAGGGTTTTTTATTTTTTTTGCTTTCTTTCTTGACATTAAAGAACCAAATGTACCAACATTCACTGTGAAATTGTAAATATGTGTTTAGAGGGTCCAGATTTGAAAGGTCTTAATTTAATGAATATTGTAATAATATAATTTCTTAAAATAAAAGAGTGAAAATGTCAATAAATGAATGGACGAAACCTGGTTTCTTACATCTATGGGTAAACAGGTTCTTTCACGCCGCTGCGTTTCCATAGCAACTCAGTGGAGATGTTAATCATGACCATTTTACAGTCAAAGACGTTAACGTCTCAACGGTTCAGGTGGTTGTGTGACAGGAAACGACTAATGCAAACCCAAGTCGTTGTGTTTGGAGCAGTTTTGCGTAATGTGCCGCCAGCTGTGGCGTCAGGTCTTTATTTTGTGTCGACGGTTTCTATGGAAACTCTTCAAACCCAGAAGGTACGTTGCTTTTTAACAAAGTGAAGGTGAACTCTTCTTTTTTTCTTTGGAGGGTGGAGGAGGGTGGAGTTTGCATCTTCTGCCTCTTTCTGAGTGAGTTTCTTCTGAGTGCTACAACTCGATACCGCCCACAGCCAGGAATCTGAGCATGAATATTTGTTTTTAATCTGGTTGTGTGTCGGCATCTCTGCAGCCCTGCAATGGATAAACAGTTGTTGCATCCTCACATGGGGTCTTTGCAGCCTGGCCGGCCCCTCAGGGTGCTGCACAACAAGCTTATATCAAAGCGAGCTACTATGCATGCTGCAACCTGCTCATCAGGCGTGATAAACATTCCCACACCGATGGAACAACCATTGGGGTTTGGTGTCCTGCACAAAGACGCGCAAGCTGCAGACACTGGCTATCGAACTAGCAACTTCTGAAAGTTTCAGATTTAATCAACTTTTCTAGCTCTCCCAGTCTAGACGTTCCACTTCAATGCCAACCAGGCAGAGTTGAATGTCAAGAGGAAACAGATTGAAAGTAGGAGGGACTAGACACATTAAACAAAAGTATAGTATGGTATTAGTGCCGTTTGTGCTCGGCAGACTAATAAAAGGGATAAAAGATTTGGCGGCGACATTTGTTCTCCTAATGGGCTCGTTATGACATCAGCCTGAGGGCAACGGATGATTGCTCCCTCCTGAGCCAAAGACAAATGTAAATGCCCCTCTGCAGTATGCAAACCTGGTGAATGAGAAGATCTCAGAGGAATGGAAGGGAAGTGTGCTGGTGCCTGTTTTCAAGAGCAAGGATGACGTTCGGAGCGGCAGCAGCTGCTGAGGTTTCAATTTGAGGCTGAAGAGCCCCGCAGTGACGATTTTGGAAAGAGTGGTGGAAGCTAGGTTAAGAAAAGAGGGGACAATTTGTGAGCAGCAGTTTGGTTTCATGCCAAGAAAGAGCACTACAGATGAGATGGTAGCTTTGAAAGGGCTGATGGAGAAGTATAGAGAAGGTCAGGTGGAGTTTCAGAGAGAGGATTTAGAGGAAGCGTACGATAGTGGCGAGGGAGGAATTGTGGGTATGTGGAAGTGTGAAGTGACAGAGAAGTATGTCAGAGTGGTACAGGATATGAATGAGAGCAGAATGACAGAAGGTGAGTTGGGCAGTTGGAGTGACGGATGGGTTCAAGGCAGAGGTGGGACCGCATCAAGGATCGGCTCCGAGCCCCTTCTTGTTTGCTTTGGTGATGGGCAGGCTGACAGATGAGGTCAGGTAGGGGTCTCTGCGGACTATGATGTTGGTGGATGACCTTATGATCTGTAGTGAGAACCGGCAGCAGGTGGAGGAAAACCTGGAGAGGTGCAGATATCTAATGGAGAAAAGAGGAATGAAGGTCAGTGGCAGCGAGAAAGAATACATGTGTGTGAATGAAATGGAATGGTGAGGATGGAGGAGTAAAGGTGGAAAAGGTGCAGGAGTTTAAGGCCTTGGGGTCAACTGTTCAGGGGAATGAGGAGCGTGGAAAGGGTGTGAAAAAGCCAGTTCAAGCAGGGTGGAGTGGGTGGAGAAGAGTGTCAATAATTATCTGTGACATCAGGAGTGAAGGGAAAGGCTTCTAAGATGGTGGTGAGAGCAGCTCTGCTGGATGGTTTAGAGATGGTGGTTCTGACCAGAAGACAGGAGGCAGAGCTGAAGATGTTCAGATGTTCTTTGGGAGTGAGGAGGGTGGACAGGATTAGAGAGGAGGACATCAGAGGGACAGTCCAGGTTAGACGTCCTGGAGGCAAAGTCAGAGAGGACAGATTGAGATGGTTTGGACCTGTGAAGAGGAGGGATAGTGGATCTGCTGGTAGAAGGATGCTGGAGATGGAACTGCAGGCAGGAGAAGAAAGGGGAGACCAAAGAGGAGGTTTCTGGATGTGATGGGAGAGGACATGCAGCTGGTTGGTGTGACAGAGGAAGATGCAGAGAACAAATTAAGATATAGACAGATGATCCACTGCAGTGACTCCAGAGCGGAACAACTGAAAGAGGAAGAAGGAGATCAAAAACTTGACACGAATCCTTTGAACGCGTCAGAATGTTGAGCAAACATTCCTGATCAGTGTCTTAAAATTCTTGAGCCCGATCTGTCACTGCTGGATCAAACTTAGTCTCTACTGTTACACCGGTACTTTTCCATTCTTTGTGTTTTGGAGACCGCAGCATCAGAGGACCGACCTGATGCAGAAGGCGAGCCGCTGGAGGCGGGGTTATCCACCAGGGAAAGTCGCCAGGCTTTGAAAGCTCGCCATTCCACAGCAGTGAGTCTACGCCAGCGTTATTTGGCGAGATGAGCGAGGACAGGCGGCCTTGTGCGCTGCTTGACCACGTGTAAAGACTCAGAATCAAGTTCGACATAGCCACCTGCTGCATTCCAGAAACAGGTTCTGACTGGTCACAGCCGCAGAGACCCAAAATAAACCATCATCTGAGGCATTAGGAACTCTTAGCGGCCATGCTGCTCTACAGGGTGTGGGCGCCATGTTTTTGGAGGTGGATGACATCACACTTCCAGAATGCTCGGGGCGTCCTGAACCGTACTGTAAGTCAGTGTTGTTTGAGTGAACCAGTGCGAGGAGAAAAGTGAACATTCTTCACAGTTTTGGAGTAGAGCGGGCCGCCATCTTGCAAGATGACATCATCATAGAGGTTGAGCCAGCCCACGAGGAGGAGGATTACCACTTAGATACCGAAAGGGGTTCATTTTCCACAAAACAAGAAAAAGATTACACAAATAAACAGTTAAAAAGTTATGGGTCCATAAAAGAGGTAAATTAACCAGAACAAAAGTTAAGATTATGAAGAGAGATGAATGAATAAATAAGAATTTATCCAAGTAACTAACAGTAATCAACAGAAGTCAAAATTGTTGATTTTGGGAAATGTCAGTTGCATATTTCTGCCACTAGGGGAGCTTGATCTCCAAAAGTTTTCAAACCAAAATCGCTCAACCATTGGTCCGATTTAGTCCAAATTTGGGCATTAGAATCCACTCGAGGGTATCTATCTTGTATATATCATACTACTCTGATCATTCATATTTTACTCTCTAGGGGGAGCTTCAATGTTTTACATTTATTTTTATTTTTTTTACAAAAAACACTTTTTTCAACATCAACTTCGAACGGGGATTGCTTTTACTATGCAGGGGTTTGGGGACTTTTCGGGGATATACTCTCACTGTCCACATATATATATTTTTCTGTTAATAACGGCAATGATTTAAAACCAATGGAGTGATGTCAGTTCACAATTTCATAAAAAAAATATGGTCAGAGAAAACATTCAGAGGTGAAATCAACATCTCTCTATGAACAAAACAAAACAAAAAATACTGTTCTAAATTTTTGACTCTTTTGAGTATAACTCTGTATATTTTTGTGAGGTTTACTAAACAACTACTGGACTTTTGTTTTAAATGCCGCCATGCTGTTTTCGGTGTGCTGCAGTGTGAGAGGTAACCTGCAGAGGGCGCCAGCGCTCCATTGAATCCAGCTGCTGCGTTTACTGTAGTTTGTATTTTGGTGTCCTGTAAATAAAAACACACCAAAGCTTCGTAATCAGCTGTAGGAAATTTAATCGGCCATCTCTTTTACTAAATCATTAAATAAATAATATTTAACATCAATATCAAGAAGAAGAAAATATCAGATTATTGTAAAATCCAATGCTGGATTGTAACTAAGCACACATTTGACATACTTAGGTTGAGTATTTTGATTTTATGCTACTTTATAATTCTACTGTACTACATTTCAGATGGAAACATTTCACTTTCCACTTTACTGCATTTGTCTGACAGATGTAGTTACTAGTTACTTTTTAAATGACTTTTTCATTCACTGTGGGATCTCATAAAAAACGTCACAAAGCTGAAAACAGTCTGATTTTTTTTATAGTTTACCTTTTGGTAACACATGTTTCTCACAGGATAGTGAAGCTATAAACAGGTAATCATGTAAAATAGACTAAACATCATAAAGTAGTCAGATTACCTCATTCCTAAACACCTTTAGCAGTAATAAAGGCTGACAGATGAATGCCGCAGCAATATAACAGTAAATTACTGGGAGGGAGTACTTTTCTTTGATACTAAAGCCAGAAAATTTACAGTGAATTCACATTTTGAGTTTATATTTGAACTTTGCTTGTATGAGGTTTTTTGTATCATAATTGCTATGTCACGTTTTTATAACATTATACTGTCCACATTGCTTTTTTTTAGACCAACAAAAACATAAAAAAGTCCAAATTCTTAAGCCATTAAACTGAAAACTCTGAATTTATAAGATTAAATCTACAATAAAGTTGGAAAAGTACATTTTTACATAAAATGCATTATGTCTCTCTACTTTTTTGCTATGTAAAAATACACATAAAAAATTAATTATATTGAATTTTTTCCTCTGACTGTCAGTTTTAGTTGAAATCAATGTAAAAAAGACAATTATTAGCAAGAAAATCCTGGAAACCTCCAAATACTTCATATTTGGAGGTTTGTTTTGATCCAAATGTAAAGTGCATTATAAATTAAATGTATTATTATTATTATTATTATCATCATCTTACAACTACAAATCTCTAAATATATACACATATCTTTGACTTACCAACCTAAAGTTGCTTAATTTCAACAGTAAATAAAGTATTTTGTTCCATGGAATGCATAATGCATGAAATTCAATAACAATTTGGACAATTTTCAGAAAAATATTCATAAAAGTCTGATGTATCACAGTTGATACACACATATTTACACATTTTTACTCATTGTAATTGAATATACATTGCAACAATCTATCAAATATTTAACCTGATAAATTGAATACTAACTTAAAACTTTTTTCTTACTGTAACTTTATCAAAATTAACGAAAATAGTAATAAAAAACTACATGTGGAAGTTTGAATATACTGTATCCGGTTCCTTCCGCCCCCTGGTGGATTTCCTGTGAACTGCAGTTACCTGGTTGTAAACATCAGGACTTTGAAGGGAAAAAAATATCACAGATAATTTAAAGGTTTCTATCAAAAATGATACATTTGGGTTTCTTTTAAACACTTTCTCTGAAGTAAGGTTTTTAATGCAGGTGTTTTACTTGTAGTGGAGAATATTTACTGTGATATATTAATACTTTTTACTTCAGTAAAGCATTAAATGTACATGCCATGCATGAAAAAAACAATTCTGTAAATGATGACGAGGGAATTTTTGCATTTTCTCTATTAAGGCTTGTGCATGTGGCTGCTTTGTCTGTTTTTATGCAAACACTTTCTCATACATGAATACTTATCTCAAATACTCAGAGGAGACTCCTGCTTTCATCATCAATTTTTTGTATTTCCAACAAACTCTAATAACTAAATACGATCTTGCATGTGACTCCTCTCAGGGTTTGACCCGCTGCCAGGCGTCCCTCTGAGCTTCCCTCCACGTAGAGATCTCCCATATTCCCTGTAAATGAAAAACCACCGCGGCGCTCTCCCCCTGAGCTCCACGCACGCCATCCCCCCCCTGACATTTAATATCCTCGTTTGTGTTGACGTAAGGGGCGAGCATTTGTTAGCCTGCTGCTCAGGCCATATAATGTTGATGCTTTCGCGTTATGGAGGCTGTTATGTGGGCCATGTACATCACTATGTTGTTGTTGTTGCGTGCAGCCGGAGAGGAATGCGCTCACGATGCCTTCAGAAGCATGTCGGTGTGGGCTCAAGCACCTCTGAGCTCCTATATTCCTGCTCCCAGAGATGAGCTGTGGGAGGCGATCATCTTCAAGCCGTCTTATATAAGACAAGCTATTTGATGGTTTATGCATGGACATGGAATATCTCTCATGGCATAAACTTCTAATGATGAGACATGTCGTGGGAGATTGAGAGCAAAGCTACGTAAACACAGGAGGATAACGCGCTCTCATGAAACCAGAGAGGTGGGATTTGTTTGGTGGTTTTCTCTCTCTCTCTCTCTCTCTCTCGCTCTCTCTCTCCCCCATTCCCAAAATAAATCTGTACGCCAAACAAAGAAGGTCTGTGGAAACCAACAAGTCTCTGCTGCCTCTGTGTGACCTCCTGACCCCTGACCTTTCGCCTCTTTACCACCCTAAAGCTCTGCAATCATCAGAACAACCCCTCTTCTTACTGTGAAGCTTGACATGCATTTTCTGACTAGAACACACTGATATGTCTCTATGTATGTCTGCTGCAGCGGCTGGAAGACACACACACACACACACACACACACACACACACACACACACACTCAACACCTGTCTCCATCGCCTCCTGTCCCCTACCTTCCCCCAACCTCCACCAGCTAAACAAAATCCCTCAGTGAGGGACGACAGCTGAGTGAGAAGCTCCTTAAAACGACCTTTTGTCCTCGTGCAGACTCAGAACTTCTCCCCAAGTTCATGGGTTCTCATAGAACCTGTCTTTTTTCCTCTGCGTTTGGCTTTTGTTGACATGCAGACGCTATAAACGCTCACAATTAACAGATACTTTGAGAGACTCCTTCCAGGGCTTAAGACTCTGAGGCTACGTTCACGCTACACGTTTTGATCCTCTTTCCTTAGATCGGCTTTTAAGTGTGCGTATCTGTTCACGTTACGTTTAAAATGTATCCGATGTCGGACTCCAGGATGATAAGTTCACGGTACTAAGCTGACCCAGGCGATACCGAAGCATAATTTAAGCCATTTAAGTCAGTTTATAGTGTTTATAGTGAAGCTTATAGTGTTTATAGTGAGTTTTTAGTGTTTATAGATATATTTATAGTGTTTATATTGATGTTTATTGTGTTTATATTGGTGTTCATAGTATTTATATTGGTGTTCATAGTGTTTATAATTATTTTTATAGTGTTTATATTGATGCTTATAGTGTTTATATGGATATTTATAGTGTTATAGTGATATTTATTATAGTGTTTAAAGTGATGTTTATAGTGTTTATAGTTTCAAAGTGGCATTAATTCCGATCTGATGGACTTAAGACCACTTATGGAAGTGGCCCAAATCGGAACTGATAAAAAAAATTGGACTCCATGATGTTGGTTCTGTTCACACTTCCATGAAAAAGTCAGATAGGAGAAAATAAATCTGACCTGGGTGGGCCACATTCTTCCTGCAGTGTGAACAAAATGTCTTAGTTTGAGCTGTGATTTCCTGTTACGGCAGTCGTAGCCAAAATCGTGCTGTTTTAGTCTCGCTGGCCGGACTTTGTCAATATTACAACTTAAAATAAGTTTACTCTTCCACTGTGCCATACAGTGGCGTATGAAAGCTGCGGGCGACATTTTGCCCCGGGGCGGCAGCAAGGAGCGCATGCATTTATAAAAAAAAACAATAATGATGACATCACATGATTGGGGTTATAACCCTCATGCTGTACGTCATGTCAATTATAATGTCGACATGTGGGTCTATGAAGCTGGTCGGAGAACGTTAACTAGAGACTTTTTCTGTCTTCCGATTGGTCACCATGGATCCAGAGTTGTTGCTATATCGCCCCCTGCTGGTTTGACCACTTTAAAAAAATCCGCGTGTTTATGTAGACCAAACCTTGTACTTGAATGTGTTCTGTGTCGTCTGTCCCTCCTCCTCTTCCTCCTTCCTTTTCAGCAACATATTCCTTCATTTTCCGGCGGAGCAGGTTTGGTTCTGTTTACTTCCCGCCTTCTTCCAAGTCAAGCCCGAACCCTCGGTCTGTGCGACAGCTGTGAGTCTTCTGATAGCCCCTCGAGCAAAGTCCAACCACGTATGAGTCGATGTTTTGGCGAGCTAAAATAGCCCGTGTTTGATTCTGTGACAGTGTCGGAAAAGACGGCTTGAGACCCAAACCCTTATTTGCGGAGGCGTGACGCATTCATGTGCGTACTTAACCAGGATCAGCAGAACCGATGAGATAAACTTCCCAAACACGGAATGATGCATCCGAGATGAATTCACGCTACCCTGGGGACAATAAGCCGATGAAAAACATAATTATCTTGTTTTTCTGAAATGAATGATTTCTCTCCCATGAAAATGTATTTTTAACATTCCTTTCTCTAACGCCTTCCCAGACCATAATAAGCAGCATGAGCGGGTTTTCCCAACCAACCAACACTTGTTGTTGAGTTCTTGTGTCGTCTGTCGGCTGTGGCCACTCCCCTAATCTGTTTCTTATCTGATACTGGACCCAAACAGAGCCTAACCTTCTTGTTTACACCCAGTTCTGCTCATTAACTCTCCGACTCCCTCGAACCTCTCACAAAGTTTTTCCATCTCCTCCTGAAATCCATTATGCTGACCGGGCGCTTTCCACTGGCTTCCCACTACTCCACAGGGATGGGGCAAACGCAGAGAAACAATTTCACTGTTTTGTACTTTATATGACTGAATGTGGGTGATAAATGTTACATTATATTATAATTATTATATTTCAGCAGTCGGCAAAAGGCGTATTTTGTGTTTGTGTATAAAAAACTTGAAATCGGTTGATTTGGGCTTTTTTTTTTTGTTTTTTTTCCGAACATCTCTTTAGCGATTTGTTGTTACACACAGTTGATAAATGGCAGACTTTTACAATAAATCTACTATAATCTAATCAACAAAGGGGAAACCCACATGCCAATTGTCCAGGATTAATGAGGTGGTCTTTGAAGAGGAGGAGGACGAGACCTGAGGAAGAAGTAAGGGAGTAAGGGATTTTAAACCGCCTCTCCTTGTTAGGTGAAAGGCATGTTCCGTCTATGATTAAATGCCTCTCTGAGTAACAGGCCCCGGTAATGGGGATGTTTGCGTGGTGCGGTTCATGTGCACTAAGGCTGTGCACATGCACATGATGTGCAAGTGTGTGTTTGAGCGTCAGTCCCGTGTCATCAAAGCTTCCCCAGTGAACTCTTCATGCCATTAAAGGATGGCCAGACTCCAGCCATTAGGGTAACAGGATCAGACCACCGAGACCCTTCAGGACTGATTGCACACACGCATATCAGTGCTGCAGACAGACGGTATCAAGAGGCCGCACTCACACACACACGCGCGCGCACACACACACATGCACACACACACGCACACACACTCAGACCTAATGGAAACCAATTCCACTGCTCCCTCACAGGTCTATATGATTGCATGGTGGAGGGAAAGAGAAGAGAAACAATAAAGTCACGACTGCAGCTCACTTTTTGGCAGGAAGTTAACCCTTTAATGTCCGAGGGGGAAAAAAATAGGAAAAAAAAAATGATGGGGCTAATTTTTTAATGTTATATTGTTAATCGATTAAATTTAAATTTTTTATTTAATTATTTATATATATATCTTCTTCTTTCCTTTTTTTTTTTTTATCAATTATGTATTTATCAATTTGTCTCTAATTATTTTAATGAAGTTTTTGTTTTTTACCAATTTACATGGGGGAATTCGTTAATTTAACACCTTCAACACTCTAAATGTACCATAAAATGACAAATTGTTTAGTTAAGCATGTTAAAACCATGAAAAAAAACTGACTTATATGACATGATGAAAGTTTGTTTATCATCACCTCTCAGTGAAGCATGTTTTAAAAAAACTCTTTGACCCTAATGGACGTTTTTTTGATTGTATCAAGTTACATTAATCTGTTTATAAAGTCCTTGCATGCTTTAATATAGCAAAAAACAAAATCCTAATCGTCGCTTGAGGAATAGGAGTTTCTCAGTATCCACGGTTAATTCCTCCTACACGGTGGACGTGTGGTGTCCCTCAGGGCTCCGTCCTTGGACCCCTTACTGTTTAGCATACACATGCTGCCGTTAGATCACATTATAAAGAGGATCAGTCAGTTTTGAAAGAGAAATCATGACTCTGAAATGAGCGGGACATTAAAGGGTTACGGACCTGCAGCGGCAGCGGCAGTGTTTGCACAATAAACTCACACAAACAAGCCCTTCTCCCAAAGGAGCGAAGAATAACTTGAAGGTTTTGAATGTTGTTTTTCCTGCCCAAGAGGCAGCGATCGCGGCCGGCCACCTCTCTTCCAGTAAGCTCAGCTCATAATTACCACCAAACTGAGGCAGATTACTGGAAGTGGGGGGGGTGAGAAGTAGAGCAGCGAGGGAACGGGACAATGGCTGAGAAAATGATATGCGTGACGCGGAGGTCACTTAATAAAGGCAAACACATCTGAAATGAGTTGATTCTGTGTCACGCAAGCTGTTCGCCGTGCCGTCCTGTGAGGACAGAACCGGTTCTGTCCTCACTGGTAATTTAACTTTCCCCGTTGAAATACACTTGAATGCTTTGAAAAGGCAGAAAAGTGAAAATGAGGGCCGTCGCTATCTGCCTCTGTCGTGCCCTTTAGTAATGAAATTGCCGCTGATTGAATTAGGAGCGCGATGAACAGTTCCTTGTTCTGGACCTCAAGGCGAGGGCGAGCGTGACCGAATGGGCTACGGGCCATATTTGGACAGCTTTGGGCCAAATGGTGTTGTGTTTCGCCGCGGCTCGTGTAACACGGGGGGGACGTTTGTCCCGTTTGTGAGGGGCAGAGATTGGAGATGTTATGAAAAATGATCTGAGGGTGGATTGCGCCGGATCTGAAAATGGTAACACATGTGGTTCTGCGGTGGCGGATAGAACACGGGCCATCACGCGGGAAAAATGCCCCGTCAAAAATAAGTATTAAAGTAATGGATACAAGGTGTTTTTAGTTTGTAATAAGTAAAAATAGATCTGCCAATAGAACAGATCGTTAACATAAGACGTGATATTTAGAGCTTAAAATCCGATTTTAACTATATTTTACTAATGTTAGGAAGTTTTATGTCTCAGAATCACCCGATAATACTTATTCTATCAATTCTATTCTTTCAATTAGAAGTTTGAAACAAGATAAGAGAGTTATTTTTAATCATTTTAAGATGAAACTTCTCTTTAAGGTAGCTAGAAATGACATTTGTGCTATTTTTAAAGATCCTTTGACCTGACAAGATGTTCAACTGCCTAAAATGAAGTCCCTACATCTCGTTGAAATGTAACTTGTTCAGTCTTAAATCAGGTGCAATAACATATTTTGACTAGATATTAGTCAAATACTCCTGGTAAGATTTGGAGTTTTTGCAGTGCATGCAGACAACGAAACCCAAACACGGACGTAAAACCTCCGAACGTTTGGAACCAGTTTGACGTGACGACGCCCCCAGTTAGTCGCCCAATCACCTGAAGAGTGTCTTTCTTCATCACTTTATCAATCCTGAGCGCTACAAGCCCCCCCCCCCTCACACTCCCTCTGGCTCACATTCTGTCACACACACAATAACAAGATGTTTTTCCACAGAGGAGGCGGCGTCGGAGGGGCCCCTCCCCCGCTCACCTATCAGCAGGTATTTCTGCATGCTTATTGGTCACCTGCGGCGAGATTGCAACACCCTCTGCAGGTTCACTGACCTCCAAATCCCAGAGTTACTAAAAAACATCTAATGACTCAGAGGAAAGTCAGCTGCGGTTCATAGCGCCCTGTTTTTCCTTACACCCTCTGCAGCGCGCACAAAAACGCAAGTCCTGGATGCGCCGGTTTTTATTATTTATTTTTTTGCAATGTAGGTCGGCGCGTCCTGCGTATTCTGCAGCTTGTTTGAAATTCAAATCCGTGAGCCCGTATCATTTCAAAGCCTGCAGAATGTGCTTTGGCTCCTCATGCACACGGAGCACGTTCAATAAAAACAGCTTCAGGCGCTGGAGGTGTGAAGCTCTGTTGACATTCAGAAAGCCCCTCAGGGTCGCAAAGTTATTTTTTACCAAGATTCACCGGCGAGTGTGAGGCAACCCAGCTGTATGTGTGTGTGTGAGTGTGTGGTTGCATACCATGAGGTGTAGGCGCAGGTTAAACCTACACACCTGCATCCTTTTTATGGAAGCAATAACAGCCAGCAGACAGTCCCGCATTTGTACAGTGAGGGGAAACTATGAAATACCGTCACCTAGAATGTATACAGTCGGCTTGGCAGGGTCTCAAAGTATGCACGCATAAATGGTAAAGCAACATGGCCGCCGTTCGGGGACTTTGTTTGTTCAGTCTGCGCCCCACTCTGAGGTCCGTCCAGTCAAAACAGCTCCGGCGTGGAAACCATTAAAGCTTCTTCGGCCGGGAAATTGTTTTTCACCAAATTAAAGCAACGCCACCTTTAATTCGGCTATCGCTCAAACGAAACAGCGTAACATAGCACAGAGTGTGTTTTTATTTTCACCAATGAGGTCACGGGAGAAGCCCCTTAAATAGCCACAACGAGCTACTGTTCACACCTTGCCTGGTAACCAGATCCTGCCGCCTCCACCCATGTGGAATATAATCAGGGATTAGACGGCAGCAACAAAAACCTCTGTGTCACTCAAAAGAAAGGAGAAGGAGAATAAAAAAGAAGGAAGGCGTGAATCATGCTGCCTCTGGACTCTGATTGTCTGGTTCCTGTATGATGGACACTTGGAAGGATGCAGACAACAAAGGTCTCCTTGAGTCGATTCATATTCACCGAATCTGGACTAAATCAGACAAACAGGTACGAAATTATGGAGTGAAAATATTTGGGAGATAAAGCTCCCCCTAGTATTGGAAATATATAACCAACCTATCCCCGAATCAATCCAGTTCTTCCTCACACTAAAGTCCATGTGGGTAAAAAATTTGAAAATGATCCATGAACTAGTGTTTGAGTTGTCGCGTTTAGACGAAGGAACTAAAGGCGGACGCGGCGGCGATGGTGGTTCCATAATATTATGCGGCGCCGTTTGTAAAAGTATAACATTTTATTTTAAGAGTAACATTTTGCCACATTTAGCTCCATAAGTTAAATCTAGATCTAAATGTTGGACCTATATATTTTTTGGAAAATATACAAATTTTCACAGACTTCAGCGGGAGTACCAAAATAAAAGCGCGATGGAGAAAACCACTTCTATCGCATCTTGATTTTAAGACCTCCTGTTTTAGGTCTTGCTTTGCTTGAGGCAGCAACTCCAGTTGGGGGACATTTGGATTGTCCCCCAACCTGAAGGGGACAGCCCACCGTTTTCCGCTAGAGAACCAAGGCCTCGGATTTTGAGGTGCTGACTCTCCCACCAGCCGCTTCACACTCGACCGCAAACCTCTCCAGAGATCACGGATCGATGAGGCGAACAGAACCGCGTCATCTGCAAACAGCAGAGATGCAGTTCTACGATCTTGGGTTTGATAAAATTGTCTATCCCCCAAAATATCCTCTGGAAACAAACATTTGGAAATAAAACAAGTTCGCCGACTCTCATTAGTAGAAGTCATAAAACCAATGTAGCATTATGAGAGTAGTTTAACCGGTTTACACATTAAATCTACACTTCAGGAAAATGCATTTCAACTCCCTAAAATGGTTTGTAGAACGTAAAGAAAATAGTCTTGTAAATTAAATTCAGTACAACTATTCACTTTTTAAAACTCGTCCCTTCTTGGGCGGTGCAAACAAACCGACGGTTGGATATATTTCTATATGCCTCTACATTCTGCTGCAGTGATAAATCCATGAAGATGACCTCTCTCTGCACACCGGGGTATCATCTATCAGATTACTTACAGACAGACCACAAAGCCAGGCCGACCCGTGGCACGAGCCCCGCCCTTCTCTTGTGGGTGGGGGTGTTGGGGGTTGGGCTGCACATGTTGTTTTCACATTCTACGTGTACATGTTCCTGAGGTGGAACGCCTTACTGCTGGTCCACAACCTTCTTCAGAGAGTTTAACACACCACCGGTGGTGGCGGTGAACCATAAGTTACCAAAACCCGATTGATAATATCCACGTGGCAAAATTTTACAATAATAATTCATAACTGGAAAGAGGTCAGCTTGGCAGGCTGACCTTTTGGAATCCGCTGACTCGGGCGTTTTGCTGAATTCAGACACTCCTCTGATATTTACCCTCTAATTCTGAAGTTACAAATTTATTCTCATGAAATGAGAAGTGAGAACAACTTTTGACTTCTTATCCCCTTTTCTGTTGTCAGTGTGGTTTTTAATGTTCAATCATCCGTTAAAACACTTTAATGTCCTGCTCAACAGTTCGGTGGCATCATCATCGCCGCCATCGCAGATCCTTCGTTTATAGGCGATAACTGAAAAAGTCTTTCATGTATCATTTTCAGATTTTATTCCCACACAGGACTTAGTGTGAGGAAGGAGTGGAGTGATTTTGGAAAAGGTCGGTTGTATTTTTCAGACACCAGGGGGAGCTTTATCTCCTTTTGGAAAAAAAAAAGTTTGTCCGATTTAGTCCAAATTAGAGATCTTTCTTTTATATTAAAGAACATAACTTAACTTAAGATCTACTCGGAGGAGTTCTACAACGTACAACGTAATCGCCCTCATCACATCCACATGTACTTATGTTACCTGCATCATTGCACAGATCTAAAGCACATACCCTTGCATGTATAGTTTCCAGCTGCTCGGACAGATAATCCTGAAATATTTGCTTCAATATTCCACAGTAAGGAAAATCTACTACTATTATGACTTAAGATGTTTTCTGAATAAATACACTAGAAGTTTACACCAACAAATGTGAAGTATAATTGTTATTACCTAGTGGGAAAATAGCCTGGTGCTCCCACTGGTTGGTGGTTTTCCTCCGTCCAACACGCTGGGTGTGTCTGAAACAGGACATGTTTACCAGCAGTGACCTGATCCACCTCAGCTTCCCGACCCTGAGCTCCGAGTGGAGGAAAGTCCGGGTGACGGCTATGAATGAGACCTTTGTTTCACAGTCCGGACCGAGCTGAGCATGTATGTGTTTGTGTACCAGACATGTTAGCCATTAGTGCGGGTGAAAAGGTCAGCGCTGTTTCACGTGACATAGTGTACAAACGAGATTACCTTGTTTTTTTTTTTATAAAGGAGTCTGGTTGGGATGTTCTGCAGCCAAAGAGGAAGAAAAAAACAACAACGCATCTACTGTCTGGAAAATGACCATGAAGCATACATCCGAGATCTTCCGCCGTATGAAAAGCTTTTGAAGTCTTTTTGAGCAAATGATCCCAACAACTCTTTTTGAGTTTACTTGTGTGTCTAAATGGAGACACGCACGTACAGATCCAAATTATCGAACATCGATCTCTTATGATGTTGGTGCGTCTGTGCTGAGGTCGGCAGAAAGTTCCCACAGAGTGTAAACACAGCTGTCTGGATCAGTGCGCGCATGTGTGTGTGTGTGTGTGTGTGTGACAGGCAATTATAGGATTGTGGGGCGGAAAGCAGGGGCAGTGAGGTCTTAGCTCAGAGCGAGGGGGAGGAGGTCGCTGCTTCAACATGGTGGAGACGTTTCCCATACTCCCTTTTCATTGTTCTTCCTACTTTTCCCCTCCGTGCCGTGTTTGGAGCAGCTCCCTAGAACGCTAGAGTTCTTCAGGCACGTCTATGTCAAACATTAAAGATGTATATGTTTTCAGACGGAGCCTTTCGTCCATACTGTGTTCACTTCTCTGGCATTTGTGCATGATTCCACAGAGTTTCTACGTACGGAGGAAACAGAATGGAAGATTTTTGGCAAGGTGGGCAAAATGAAACAAAACTGTAAGTTTAGAGACGGTGAATCAGCGGTGCGTCTGAAGGAGTGCGTGCTACAAAGAAAAACTGTACCTACGGGGAAATGTGGTTTGGATTTTTGATGCTCTGGAGCTTCTCTGCTTCCCTTTATTCTTTTGTTTTGTACGGTTAATTTGTAATTAAATCGGTTTCGTCTCATTCATTCTTTGCGTAGATGTCCATTATATGGCGTATATTCTTCTTACAACAGGCCTGTTGTTCCCAACAGCGATGGTATGGCCCCGAAAAGCCCCCAATCCTATGCGTAGTACAACCAATCCCCTGACAGAACTCCTCAAATAAAATTTTCGTAAATTTAAAAAAAAAAAAAACCTTTACACTTAAACACTAAGCTAAAGACCTAAACGCTACGCTGCGCGTTTTCAGCAGAGAGCCAGGCATGCTAGTCGTCTAGCGGTTGAATAATTCTGAGACTGCCGCAGTCAGTAAACGAAGCATTTCTTTTATCGTTGGGAAAATAACTTGTAAAATCACACAATTCTCGTGTGATTTGGTCTTTGCAATATTCAGCAAATAAACCCAACATACAGCTCGGTGCAATTATGCTTCAACATATTCTTAATTAAAACTAAAGGGTGTGTGTGGGTGTGTGTGTGTCTGTTTTTCTTTAAACAGATCATAACTCCAGATGAAGACAAAGAGAACCTCAGTCATGAAGATGCAGATGTAGAAGATGTGAACAGTCCCAGCTCATCATACAGAAATGTTTTTACATATGTTCTTATTTATAACCTTCTAACTCCAAAAGGCTTTGAGTTTGAGAGGAAGAGCGTGGGTGTTTGTTTGCACAAGGCTGGAAATGTTCAGGCACTTTATTCCTTTGTCTTGAGGGAGCAGTTGTCTTCTTCCAGTTTAGGGGGAAGTAGGATTGTGGTTAAGAAAAAAGAAATGCTGGCTGGTGTCCCAGGAAAGGCTGAGAGGATGCACAAGGACAAAGCATAACTCTCTTCTGTCCTTCAGCCTTCAGCAAATGTAGCTCTCAGAGCATCGGATGAAATGTAGTTTTCAGAGCAAACATTTCTTTTCTTAAGTTTCTGATTGTAAAGTATCCCAGTGCGTGTTGTGGCGCTCGTACTTTATTTTCTTTAGAAATGTTACCAATAACAGTCATCGGTTGTCCAGGCAAGTCCCGACCTTCCATCAGATCCAGATATGGACCATAATTGGGATGAGGCAGAGAGGGGTTTGGTTAAATCAGTGGCAGGAGAGAGAGCATCTATTTAGCACAGGTGTGTTGTGTTGCCCTCTCTTACTTGCAGAAGCATGTCGGACTTGCCTAACATGAGAGACGGCCTAACTTCTTCAACAAACTCTTTTCCAGGTGGGCCTGGTTCCCCTTTATTCCGCCCCTCCGGTATGTATGAACCGAGTAGAGGCGTTGTTATTGAAGCTAAGCCAACACTTTAAGCTAATTAAAGGTTATCACCAGGAAAACCCAATGAAACGCTGCCGATCGATGTGAAACCATGAATCGCGGTCAGAGATGTACCTGACCGTGAACAGCCGGTCCTTTTATTGTCCTTCAAATGGTCTTTATAAACTATATCAAACGAGTGTCACCTGAGAGTTACCAGAGCGGTCAATAATTAATTCCCTTCCAGGCGGAACATCTCCAAAATACTAGATGGTTATGACTATTTATAGATCTTCGTTGTTCCACCTCTGAGAGAGCAGTGGAGGAAGTAACAGAGTTGAAACAGGCTTCCTTTCCGACCTCATGGCAGAAAGGAATAGAAAATCAACCCAAAGAAAAAATTTGAACTGACAAACTGACCTCCAGGAGCCCCTTGCCCTCCCAACAAAAGGACAAGATCGTGTAAAAGGGAAAGTAAATAGTTTTTCCTGATTAATCTCTTTTTTACCGTTAAGTATGACATCACCGCGGACACTGATGCATCCGACCAAAATGTTGCGCCTCTTATGACCACGGAACCCAGTGTAAACAAAAAAGAAAGGCCTCTTGGAGAAGAGTTTTCATTGCTGCAGTGTTGCCTGATCTCAGGTTAGACGGGGCCTCTGAGAGTGATGATGACAACCCATGAAGAAGCACAGAGGGCTGAAAAGCTGCATATAAAACTGCAAATAGTGAACCGGATGGCTGAGAAGAACTCTGACTGGTAGCTGTAGTAAGTACAGGAAGCAGATTAAATTACGTGTTTTGAGGGAGGTTGTATGCTTACAGATCGGTTGACTGTGGCTTTTGTTGGAGGAATTTGCTCTTGGGTTTATCTTTGGGCTCGGCCTCCGATCCCTGTCCTACATGACTGTTTGACAGTTAGGCATGACCTGTGACTGCTGTTGTTCCGCAAAACGGGCTCCTCCCTCCACGATAGAGAGCGCGTTGACATGCGCTTTGCAAATGTTGACATAGTTAACAGTTTAACCAGAGACACTGCGGAGAGCGGTCATAAAACACAGCTTTGACCAAGGAAGGGGTCAAATAAATCTGAGTGTGTGAGTAGGTGTACGTCCATTGAGACGCAGTAGAGGATAATCTTTTTAAAATGAAAAACAGTACCTACAGTTACCAAATCTTGGAGAAAATGTTCTATATCTGTTTTGAGTTGAATCCCTTATGGAAATTTGGATTATTCTTCAACAGCGACACCTAGAGGCCAGGGAAAGGCGGTTTGTGTGAAGTGGACGGCAAAGGAGGACAGACTCAGTTTATCCTCCCCTGGAGGCGGGACCTATAGATCAATTTAATGTATTTCAATGTGTTTCTTTTTTTCCCATGCTTATCTTCTGTTTGGAAAACCCCCGGAAATGATGCTCTGAGGGAGGACAACCTCCCTAACCAATCAACAGCCAGAATACGATATTGACATCGTTTTGATCCAATGAGCATGTCCACACCTCCTCTTCAATTCTCTACCACTGCATGGAACTTTGAGTGTGACAAATTGGTGATAAGAGGAGAGATTGAATAAATGCAAAGTACTTTAAACTATAACTAAAAAAAAAGGTTTTTCATTAAGTCCATGTCCAAATAAGTACTGTTTTTTTTTTTAGATGTAGCAGTTAGCTCATTAGCTTAGCAGTTAACCAGAGGCAGTGTAAAGCTTACCAGAGAAAAGGGATTAGTAACTATGTTTTATTTGTGTGTGTGTGTGTGTGTGTGTGTAGCTGAGGGTTTATGGCACACTCAAAATTTGAAACTTCAAAACAGAACACTTAGAACACACTGGCCAACTAAACTTCTGCCATGCCCCTTCAAAATAAAAGCACCCAACATAAACCACAACACTGCTTGGTAACAGGGAACACAAAAACCAGAAAAATGGATTAAATGTGTTTACAAGGTTACAGGTGACAAAGATTGTCAACATTTGTTCTAAAAGCATGTATTTGATCATGGATATTCTAAATAATCTTCAAACTCAGCCGCCACCACATGTACAGACGTTTACAGTGTGGAGAATGTTGTCTGGAGCTACAGCCTCATATAATATCCAACTCACCTGAGGAGTTTATCAGGTGTCAGTGATGCAGAGCTGCATCTTTCATACCAAATAAAAATTCCAGGCTCATTTTCCTCAGCGGGGGGGGGGGCTGTCGTTACTACCCTCAGATCCTCGCTCACGACATCATCGCACAAAACAGAACTCAAGACACCAGAAAACACAGCATGTGACGCGGTAAACGTCAGAAATGACTTTAATACACAAGGAGTTTGTTCTTTCTTGAGAGTCACCTACATTGTAATTTCGGCTGGAGTATTTTACGTGACACAGAATGTTATAGTTGTGCTGCACGGAAGTCGGTTAGGATGAAAGGAGGATGGATCAAAGTAGAAGGTCAAAGATAGAAAAGATCACGGTTTTGGTTAAATGTTCATTAATTAGGCTTGTTGCGGCTCAGAGGCTTCACGTCATGTTTGACTGGCCGGATTTGTTAATTAAAATGATTCGCTTCATTATGTTTACCATGAGCGTCTTCTTGAGAGCGTAATGTAGCAGAAAGAGTTGTTGGACTGGGAAAATATCTTCATGTCGAAAAACTTCTATCATTAAACCGTTTTTCAGCCGTCTTCTTTCGGCCCTTCTCTTTTGTGGTCGGATCATCTGTTTCCATCTTGCTCTGTCCTCTGCATCTTCCTTGCTGCTGCTCTTCTGTCACAGATAACACCTGACACTCCTCTCCAACCACTCTACCCTGTATGTACTCGCTTCTCCCCCTCTTTTCCACTCTCCCCGATACTCTGAACAGTTTCCCCAAGTACTTAAACTCCTGCATCTTCTTCACCTCTACTCCTTCATCCTCACCATTCCACCTCATTCACACACATGTATTCTGTCTTGTTGCGACTGACCTTCATCCATCTTCTCTCCGGCTCATACCTCCACCTCTCCAGATTTTCCTCCAACTGTTCCCTGCTGTCACTACAGATCACAGTGTCATCCACCAGCATCATCGTCCATGGAGACTCTTGTCTGACCTCAACTGTCAGCCTGTCCATTATCATAACCAACAAGAAGGGGCTCAGAGCCGATCCCTGATGCAGACCCACCTCCACCTTGAACCAACCCGTTACTCCTATTGCACACCTCACATCATAATGCTCTCATACGTTCCCTTCTTCAGCACTCTGTCGTACGCTTTCTCTAAATCCACAATGCCACTCGTGTTGACCTTCTCCGTACTTCTCCATCAGCACTCTCAAAGCAAACAATTCCTCTCCAGTGATCTTTTCTTGGCATGAAACCGAGCAGCTGCTCACAGATTGTTACCTCTTTTCTTAACATAGCTTCCACTTCCCTTTCCCAGTTCTTCATTGTACGGCTCATCAGCTACATACCTCTTCAGCTGCTGCAGCTCCGATCTAGTGGATTTCATTTATTTGCACATAAAGTCTGCCCACTGTGAAAACTCTACATAAACTGAACACAAACTCTACATACACGCACATACCCCCTCAATGTATATTATATTTGCACTATTTCTATTCTTCACATCTATCTGCGTTGTCAGAACACTTGACTTTTACAAAAACCATAGATTTATCCAGGGGTTGATGTGTCCCGTGTTAACTGTCGTGAAGCTGGATTCAAATTCCTTGTATGTGAAGACGTACGTTGCCAATAAAGCTGATTCCGATTTAGTATTGTTCGCAGTTAAGGGAAAAAAAATGTATATAAAGATATCGCACATTGCCTGGAAAAGATGGAAGACAGTTGAGAGAGGTGATGCCTTCAGAAAAGCAGGTCATTGGTTCGACACCGGTCCCGATTCTTAGACTGACCCCCCCAAAGCTACACAAGAACGCCGCAGAATATGAGCCAGAAAAATAAAACCAAAGTCCTTCTGGTTCAGATGATCCCAGTTAGTCAGAAGTAGGGCATAATACTGGATTCCCGTTTGCACCCCGGGCCCAGTACCACAGAACCTACGTTACTATGTGGTACAAAGTGGATAATTGAATGTTCTGAAAAGGAATCCCAGCAGCTGAGCCTCGTCGCCCTCATCAGCGATCGTTTGGTTTCTAATTTTGGCTGCTCCATGATCTGTAGTGTCGGACCACAAATGTTCTTGTTTATCAGCTCTTTCCGGCTCATGTCTCCATTTCTGAAGAGACATTCCCGCACTATCGGGCCAATGAGTCTCATCCAGGACCCACACACACAGATTATCTGTCTGCCACTCAGGCTACACCCACTATCGTCATTATCAGCAGATTAGGGAAATCCTCCAGCTAATCCAGCTCCACTACGGTTCTTTTATTGTCATTTTATCCAACACGTAGACGCACTCAGAAACTGAATTCCATTCCTGCAAGACCAATAGTGTGCAAACTAAAGATCTAAATGTTCCTCTAATGAATCTACTGGAGCAGAAAATGAACTAATGTACCGTACGAACAGTGGAAGCCGTTACTCAGCGAGGTTCTGCAGCATCTGCGGAGCATCAAGTGCTTTCAGACAACAGAACGTACTTAAAGCTCTCTGACAGCACAGACTGTTGAGGCTATTGTGTCAACCCAGACGCAGAACAGATGCAGTTTGTCAAAAAGTGAGTTTATTTATAGCAAAAAAAACCCAAAAACTAAAGGTTTTCAAAGTTTCTTTGTGTAACAGTAAATCACAGGGTTGGGAGGAGACCAGAGGATTCTTGGTGTGATCAAGTCCAGTGGGCACTTTAAGCTCTTGGTGCTTATGGGTGGAGAGGTGGAGATGATTCTGCAGTCGGAGGTAGATGAATGTTACGATTAGGCAAGATTTTCAAAAGAGAAATTGCAGGACGAGACAGACTTTCCTTGCTGAGTCTTCAGTCTGGCAGTGAGGTGGAGTTAAGGCCTGGTATTTGTGAGGGGATTACAGATGGAGTACAGCTGGCAGGTACCGCCACACCGGAGTCCACAGAGAGAGAGAGAGGGAGAGAGAGAGAGAGAGTTGGACACCAACGGGGAACTCAAACAACGCCACGAAAGTCGGTGCATATTTTTCGTTTTTGTCAGCTGGCAGAGTCCCTAAAGCAAAAAAACAGTCTGTAAAATGTCCGGTAGGTCCGGCCCAAGAGAGAGAAGCTTCTCGGTAGGACATGTAGGAGGAGGCAGAAGCAGGGGGTATTACAACAAATACTTCAGCAAGGGTATATCCATGAAAAAGCGCCCCCAATCCCCTGCGTTCTACAGCCATTCCCCCTGATTGATGTCCGAAAAACATTGTTTTTATGGGTGGAGAGGTGGAGATGACAAACTGCATCTCACTGCCGAAAAACATTGTTTTTCGGACATCAATCAGGTGAATAAATTATGTAATTATTGGAGTAAAATAAGATACACACCAGATAGATATCCTCAAGTCGATAAATCTGAACTAGATTTGGACTAAAATGGACAAACCTTTGAGAAATTATGGTCAGGAATTTTTTGTGCTAAAGCGCCCCCTAGCGTTAGAAATATGCAAGCATCCCCTCCCAAAATCATTTCAGTTCTTCCTCACACTCTGATCTATGTGGGTCTAAAATTTGAAAATGATCCATGAAACATATTTTAAGTTATCGTGACCAATCTGAGCGGCGATGGCGATTCCACAATAATGTCATCATACTTTCATTCCTCCGCAAGAATTCACTTTATAATTCATCTATGTTTGCTTTTATTCATGACATCTCAGCTTATTTAATCTTTTTTTTATTGTTTGGTCTATTTGATCCCCACTGCTGTTGAATTTTTTTGTCTAGCAAGGTGTTACAGGAGAAATGTTGTTTGTTTTTTCATGTCTGGATGTAAATAGAAGGTGACAATAAAGGATCTCTGAACCTGAATATTTTTGACACTAGGGGGAACTTTATCAACAAAACCTTTTTTCGGCCATAAATTCTCAAGCATTGGCCCAATTTAGTCCAAATTTGGCTCTTATGAATAAACTCAAGATTTAACCTTCTACGTATCATATTTTACTCTAATAGATAATATTTTACACATTAGAGGGACTTTTTTTTAGGATGAACATAACTTCACCTTTAATTCGAGGAGTTGAATAAGGCGGATTGCCTGTACAACGCAGGGGATTGGTACTTATTGGGGATATACGCTGGCTGGGCGTAGACCTAGTTTTAGACCTTATACTCTTTTAAAAAAAAGTTAGTTATGTCGCTGTAAACACTTATACATAATAAATCAAGTAAAAACAGCATAATTCAATTGACTTTGAGTTCATCTGTTTTTAGATTTTTGCTGCTCTAATGATGCAGTATAATTTACTATAATTGTTAGTTTAGTTAGTCATTCCTTCGAAACAGACTCTGGGAAGACGATCGACCGAAGGAACAGAGAACAGGTGGAGTGGGTTCGCAGGAGTCATGCTGGTAAAGCAAACAAACTAGGTTATCTGATTTTACTTAGGAAAATTAGCCCGGCCCTATCTGCCTGGAAAGTGGATGATGTTTGTACGCTGTGGGCTGTGGAAAAAGAACTCCAGGTGGCTTCTTTTTTTTCTCTCACTGTTTGATTTGAGTCTAGACATGGCCGTTCAGACTTCAATGAACCTGGATAGAAAGAAAAAAGAATCTGCTGCTCAATGACTGCAAAAGCTCTGAAATTATCTAATTATATATATATATATATATATATATATAATCTCTTATAGTTCAGAAGAAGGCTCCAGAGGCCCAAACATGTATCTCCTTTTTTTTTTTGTTTTTTCCCCCCACTTTTATGATCTTTACATGTTTTTGGTTGAGCACAACATACTTAGAGTAGAGGAAAACGCGTCAACTCCCACCATCTTAGTATTATATTACATCATTGGTATTATTATTATTATTAGTATTATTATAAGCTTGCTGGAAAATGTTTTCAGTGACAAAATAATCAAAATTTTTATCCAAAACAAAGCCTGAGTGGATGATTGGCATGTTGTAATTACAGCTTTCGGTTGTTGTTTATACGATGCTTTTGCTTCGCCGCTCCCTTTCCCATCCTCGCTGCCCGTAACGAAATTGTTCTCATGGCGCTTCATCCATCATCTCCAGAGTCACAAGGAGTGATGGCAATGAGGTAATGGGTAATGTCTGTTTATCCTTCCGTTGCCTTTCCCCGCCCTGCTCCACCTTCCCCTTTCTCTTTATTACTAAACACATACACTAACAACAGGAAGGATACATTTCCTCACTGGAGTTTAATAGTTTATTTGATTTTCTTTTAAAAGTTAGAATAAAGGGTTAGAATGAGATAAAAATTCAAAAAGCTTAATAATAAATGTGTTGGTGAGAATGAGGCGTATTAGTTAATACAACGCTCGTTTTAATGAACTGGCGAGGTGTGTCACGTGGTGCAGCCGTTCAACATGGGTCAGTGCTGTAGCGGGAAAAACAAGAAATCATTAAGTTGCTTACATTTAATGTGAAATGTACCTTTAGCCTGTTCTTATTTTCCATTTCCTTGGTTAATTTCAGAATTCTATAAAATGAGTAAATAAGAATAAACTGTCATTCATTTCAGCCCCCCTCTGTGATTGAGTAACACCCCCCCACTCTAATGTGTTAATGGCATAACCTGTGACCAGACATAATCTTGTATGTAGCTGCATTGGGTGTGAGCTACATGACTTAGTGTGAAGTCAGATTAAAGTCACACATTTTTGATTATAGACTCGAACTGGGGAAACAAATGAAACTCAGCTTGAACTTTCTCACCAGTGACTTCTGACTTCTCTTGAACTCGAGACGCCTGACCTGCAGGTGTTTCCCACAGTCCTCGAGACTAAACAATAAGAAAGTACATAAAAAAATCCTACCACTAATTATTTTGTTTCATTTCCTGAATCAACAAAGATGAACTCCATGGATCAAAAAAAAAACATGGGCCGTGCAGCAACTCCAGTCCGCCGCAGTGTTTGTTCCAAAATAGTCACGTACTCAAAACTGTGCTGAGAACCTCTGCTGTGTTGTGGTGTCATTTGCGGGTCGCTGCCTCTATCGTCTGCCGTCTGTCTGTCAGTGTTGGGGTTTGATGCGCGCAGATGGACAGAGTTCACCCGAGTCCATCACGTCCAGTCTTAAATGAAGTTCAAGCAGAAGTTCAATCAGGGCCACAGTCGTCCCTCACACCACTCCGTCATTCACACCTTTCACACGCGCTCAGTCTAAATTAGCCGTTCACAATCTGGGGCGTCAACTGACATCAGCTGTGCTCATCAGCCGTCCACGTCTACACGGTATCACGGTGACGCGCCTTCAGTGTTAGCGGATCATCTTGCCGCCATCTTATTAAACGTAAAGAATGCTTATTAAAAAGGCAACATATGTGGTGAAGCGTGCTCTATGGTTACGTTCACACTGCCAGTCATAATGCTCAATTCCTGTTATTACTTAAATTGAATTGTTTTGTGTAGCTGTTCACATTAGTTGTTGTTCGTTGTCGTTATGTTTATACTGTTCAAAGTGATGTTTCTAGTTTTTATAGTGATGTTTATAATGTTTATAGTGTTAATAATGATGTTCATAGTGTTTAAAGGGATGTTTATAGTGTTTTTAGTGATATTTATAGTGTTTATAGTGATGTTTATAATTTTTAATTTTGATGTTAATAGTATTGATGTTGATGTATATAGTGTTTGTATTGATGTTTATAGTTTTTATATTGATCTATATGGTGTTTGTAGTGATGTTTATAGTGTTTATATTGATGTTAACAGTTTTTATATTGATGTATATAGTGTTTATAGTGATGTTTGTAGTGTTTATATTGATGTTTATAGTTTTTATATTGATGTATATAGTGTTTTTAGTGATGTTTATAGTGTTTATAGTGATGTTTATAATTTTTAATATTGATGTATATAGTGTTTATAGTGATGTATATAGTGTTTGTATTGATGTTTATAGTTTTTATATTGATGTATATAGTGTTTATAGTGATGTTTATAATTTTTAATATTGATGTATATAGTGTTTATAGTGATGTTTGTAGTGTTTATATTGATGTTTACAGTTTTTATATTGATGTATATAGTGTTTATAGTGATCTTAATAGCGTTTATAGTGAGGGGAAAAAAAGCGACTTCTCCGGCGCAGCTTTGTGAAGAATGTCGATAAAAGACGCATGAATTCCGATGTGACGGTTCAGACTGTGGTCACATCGCAAAAAATCCGACCCGTGTCTGACTTCAGACCAAAAATGGAATTGGCCCCAATCTCCATGTGGTTTGTACTGTTCACACTGCAAGGAACAAAGAATGAGTCCTGGGAGACATTTTTCCTGCAGTGTGAACGTAGCCTGCGACTTTTTTACGACTAAAAAACAATCTAAGTTTAGGACATGGAACCTGACTTCAGACTTCTTTGTGTGTTTTTTGTTTTTCTCTCATATGTGGCGATGTTGTTCTCCTCATACAAACTCCACATACCGGCACCACTAAATATGGAAGTGGCTGATATGAGCTATGACGTTGTTAGCATAAATGCTAGCATTTGCAGCTTAGCTTAGAAAAGAAAATATTCAACTAGCTGCAAGGGTGAAATTAAAAATGTTCCCTTTCATTTTATCATCTTAAACTGCTTCAAAGAGAACTTTTATGTCGCCGACGCAGCGGAGAGAAGAGAGGAGGCTTTGTGAGATTTTTTTTTTGGAAGTTAACGCACGTCGTTAACAGCTGTAGCATTTAAACTCTGGAAGAGGCAGCAGGGCATAAGCTTTTATGAGGCCATGTTGGATGTTATCCTTGGCAGAGAGGAGCAAGAGAACAACTGCTACTGGTTGCAAAATGACCAGGCTCCAGCTTCAGGTCACACTACATCCATGGTAAATATTCCCTGGCCAGAAGTGAGTTTTGAAAAACATCGCGTGCCAATGCTCAATACAGGGAATGTTTGATTCCCCAAAAGAGAGCTCGAAAACACAAAAGGCTGTAACGGACCTTCATTTTCATGCCGAGTACAGCTCCGTCAAATTATTTGAATGTTGTTTTTAAAAAAGAGAAAAAGTTTCAGTGGTGTTTGGCAAACTGTCGGAGCTTTACTTTGAGTGTGGATGACAGCAGAGACTTTTTTCTCTGCTGGAAGGTCCAGCCACGGCCCACTTCAAGGTTCCTGTCAGAGGGTTTGGGGTTTTCATCAAGTATCGGCTGGCGTTCGAGCGAGTCCGTAGAATCATGTCTTTTAACAAGATTTTCAGAACCATTGGATGAAAAACAGCATCAGAGATCCAAAAATCTCTTCTGACCTCTGACCTTGTTCCAGTGAAAGTCCCCAGGGATGTTTGTCAAACTGCAGCAGCTTTAGCTTGTGTGTGATTGACAGCAGAGGCTTTTTTGTTGCTACCCTCCAAAACAGCTGGTGTTGGTGTCAACTGACATTCAACTGACCTCTGAACTCTTTAGCTTTTATCCTTGAAGAGTCTTCTGACAGTCAAAACCATCCTCCTCACAGTTTGCAGACACGCCCTCTTCCAGGCTGATTTTTAACATCTTCAGTCTCTTTAAAACTTCTTCATTATTGATCTAACTGTAGAAACTGACATTCTGAACTGCTGAGAGTTGTTCTTGTCTCCATTGCCAGATTTCTGCAGCTCTACAACTTTTCTTTGCTCCTCACTGCTGTGTTCTCTGGTTATCAGGCCTGTGTCACCTCATATTTATACCACGGTTGAACAGGAAGTCATTGTTAACCGCTTCAGAGTTCCTACTCAAGCAGGTGAACCTTAAAATATAAAATATGTTCGAGTTACCTTTTAATCGCAGGATTTCCTTGAAAAATAATTGTGGCACACATGTTTTCGAGTAAAAATATTTGTTTTATTTTAACAACGAAGGGTTTTTTACTTTGGTGAAATGTTAGATTCATGTAAATAATTTGAAATAAAGAATCATCTTATGATATTATTAAGCCTATAACACCAGTAATCTATTAAATTAAACTACCATCCTATCTTATTAGACAGCATTTAACTGACTTGTCATTTAAAAGACCAAAAAAAACGTCCTCATACGGACGAAGAATCACTTATTATTTTTATATAAAAGGATTCCACATCAGATATTTCCCATCCCTCCTTTTGAAAAGCCTCTAAGATTTATCTGCGTCCTCCGACCATGCAGGAAGGGGAAGATGTGTGAGTTGCGTTCGCATGAAGTCATGTGATCATAGAGATCGGGGGAGGGGGGGGTTGCGTTCACGGAGGATCGGAGATTTTATCACAAATGTCATTTCAGACACACGTCATGTGATCAAAGAGCCGATCCGAATGTTACATACCAAGTTATGCTGACAGGCCGCCTTCTTTTTCTTTTCTCCATTTGCACGTCTGATCGGAGCTTGTGTGCGTGTGCATATGTTCTGTGTGTCAGCGCCGTTATTTCTAGATGAGTCGCTTCATTTTCCTGTTTCAGAACGTCGGTATTTGTGAGAGAAAAAAAAAAAATCTTTCTCAGTTTCTAAACCAGAATAAGAGCAAGTGAACAAAACACACTGAGGTGTAATTTGTTTATTGCCTCAAAGATCCTTTATAAATAAAAAAAACGTTCTAAAAAAATGCTCTTCGATCAATTCATTCCAATAAATATAAACTCTACGAGATAGAGTCCGTAAATATTTTCTACATCTGTGTCGTTTTCGAGTCAAAAACTATGACGTTAAAAACTAAAGAGGAAAAGAAATGACTTCAAAAATAAGCCTGTGATATCTCGTTTATTTCTGAACAAGAAAATGGATTTTGTTACAGACATAATATTAAAACCACCTGTGTGAGATTGTGTGGTTCATTTTTCAATTTTTTTTTTCAATATAGACCTTAGTGTGAGGAAGAACTGGATTAATTTGGGGAAAGGTCAGTTGAACATTTACGTCACTAGGGAGATTTTTATGTCCAACCATTTGTGGACTGTAATTTTGCAGCTAGGTCCGATATAGTCCAAAGTTGATGCATATTTTACTCTAAAGGTTCATATTTTACACACTAGGGGGACGTTTTTCATGAAAAACATTGTTTTTCAGACATAACTTCCGAACCGTCGATCCGAATTATTATAAATTTGGTGCCTATGAATCGACTCAAAGAGATCAATCTTATATTTAACATATTTCACTCTATAAATTCATAATTTACTCACTAAGGGGAGCTTCTTTTTTTTTTATATGAATAAAAACTGTTTTACAGTCATAACTTCCAACTTTCATTTTAGGAATTCAATGAGGGGATTGCTTGCACAACACAGGGGATTTGGGGCTTTCCGGGTAAATATCCCCTTACTGTGGGGGACGACGGCGTAATATTTTTTCCAAGTATTTCATGTAACAGTAGCTCTGCTGTAGGATTGGATAACCTGAGGTAGACTTCGCTCCCCATGCAAACCAGGGACGCTTGGCCGTCCATGAACCTCTCCCCGGTCCACCGTCACCCCTCCATCGATCACCCCGGTCGGCGCTAACCACCAAAGACTGGGATCATTCATAAAGACCAGCAGCTATTAATCATTATTGTTATAATGTGCTGCTTTTTATTTTTGGTTTCTTTAGTAAATGACCAAACGTACTTCAAGCCAGTGGTTTCCAATGTGAAGTTTGGAATCTCCAGAAGTTCCCAGGAAATGAACAAAATGAGTATGAGTGTGGAGATAATTCTCTTTTCCCATTGGTAAGCAGAAAAACAAAATTGTTATGTGCGTTTTCAGAGTCATCATAGGTTTGGTAGTGAGGCAATCCTCGCAGAGCACATTTCCTCTTTCATTGTGGGGATTTTTACTTAAGTGCCATAATTATAGTTTGAGCATTTGAGAAACAAAAAAACAGAAGTAAGTAGGCAGAAACGAAGCTTTACACAAAATATAAGAAGAGTAAAAAAATAAGAAAACGCCGGCAACAAGGATTTTTTTTTCACTGGCTGTAAACTCATGTCATGGAAAAAAAAAACTGTAGCCAAACAGCAGCACACAGAACGCCTCTCTGCAGGGCAAAGGTCAGTCAGCGTGCAACAGATGTTAAAAAGCCGAATCACATGTCTGAGGGCGCCGCGTCGGTGAATACGCTCCAGTGTTCCCGATTCCACGTCTGCCATCTGTCTCACTGACAAGCTGAAGTTCTGTCAGCTCTCGTGTGGACAGAAGAGACGGGCGAGACCCGAAGTTTCTCCCGTAAAAAAACCAAACGTCAAATATAATTCATTTGCTTTAGTTTGAGTTCATAGGAAGCATGAAGCCAGGCAACTTTATTTATATTGCACATATATATTGCACATTGTATTCCACATAATGCACAAAGTAAATTTTCTATCCTATCCTAAGAACATACATCAGTGTCATCAAAAACTACCTAAAATATGTGACTGACAGCAAACATTACTTCTAGTATATTTATTTAATAGTTTGACTCATGTTCAACCTGCTCACATGAGAGGAGCTGCATTTATGACCTTTTATACAAACTTGCCACCAGGGGGCGATCGAGAGAACGTTTCAAGTTTTGGCATCCATCTTTATTTTTATTTCTATTTTTATTAAAGTCAGGCCATTTTCCGTTTGGGAGAAAATAAACACTCAATAAACCCTCAAGAGACAAAAAACATTTGTCTCGCCGTCTTTGAAATTCTTTGTTTGCTTTCTCTCAGCAGTCGGGATGACTAATTTCAGAAAAGATTGGTCTTGTTTGATTCCTGAAAAACAAAAAGCACTACTCCATCATAAAAAATGGGAAATGTCTTTGGGAGGACTGAATGAAACTATAGTTTATTGTTTATGACTCCGAGGGGCCTAGAGGTCAGGTGGGCAAAGTTTTCACAACAAAGGGACAACCAGGCTGATCCACCACGAGACACTTATATTTTAATCTTCACCAAGCAATTACTTCATCAACCGGGAGAATTTTAAATGAAATCAGGCGTGACTTTGTTCTTAAATGGCATGCAAAATCTATTTTCGGCGGAAATCACATTTGTTATTCGGACTGAGGCCGTCCATTGTGCGCCGGAATGTTCCTGCCCGTAAACCTTCATCTTGTGATTGCATTTACTGATATCCAGCAAACCCTGCAGGTTCCAGGTCGGGCAAGTGTTGACTGTTGGAAGCAACACATTAACCCAGCATATCTCAAATAAGCACTCCCAGAATACCGTTGCCAGTTTTTGCTCCCGAATTTGCACGCAGTGAATGCGGATCCAAAGGATTGTGTTAGCCCTCAGCTCCCCGGTAAGAGGACCTGCCGGGTTGCACGGCTCATTACGGCTCCTTAGCCCTCCTCCACAGCCCTGTAATTATAAATCCCCTGACAGCCCATCCACATAAAGCCTCTCATTAGCATATGGAAGCACAGGAAGGAATGACTTCATCATTGTCCAAGATTTCCATCTAACCACCTCTGGGGCTTTGATTTGCATCGGCTGTTTATTGACAGCGCAGCCGAAAAAGGGGAAGTTTGGGCTGGATGTGAAGTGTTTACATACGCCACGTCTGCGCAGACGCCGCAGGAGTGTTAAATCTACGTGTTTACGCCTGTGTGCAGACGCTGCAAGAAAGGGCGAGACTTGATTTCGCAGGAGAGGTCAAAAGAAGATGTAATCAGCGTAGGCTAATGCTATAGTACGAGAGGACTGTTTATGCTTATCAGCCGCACACACGCACACCCATTTCATGCACACCCATGCAGGCCTTACCCTTCACGCCGACACAAACACTCAGACGCACATCTCAGCGGCACAGGAATTATCAGACGGACTTGTTATGGTACAGGGAGAGCAGTTTGAAGGATAAAATCCAATTCATCATCTGCTGTCATTCTTCAGCCCCTGTTGATTTAGAGACAAGTCCTTGGCGATACTCCGCTGTGTGTTTTCCCAACTGACTTGCCGTCACAGGGCTGTTTTGTTCCCCATCGCGTTCCCCGGGACATGCAGACACAGCAGATACTATCTCACGACATCCCTGTGGTTCCTCGTGAGACTCCATGATTTGCATCCCAAACAGTCGACCATTTAGTGACGGCGGTATGAATTACAGCCCGACACAAGCGGATATATTGTTTTTCTCCGCCATTTAGCCTTCTGCCGCTTTATGCCTTGTATTGTGTGGTCTGTTAAAAGAGCCTTTGAAGAAACATTCCTCTGGAAGTAATTCACGACGAGCTTTGTCATTAGATTAGCAACATCAGCTAGAAGAACTACTCTTGGAAAGTTTTTTATTTTTTTTTTATTTTGTGCCAATAATATGGGTTTATGGAGTTATGTGTTCAACCACATAGATTTGTTGGTTGACTGTCAGGAGGATTACAAGGAAAAACCATAATTTCTGCGATCATAAATGAAATTAACCACGAAATAACGAAATTAAAGTCATCTTTATTATATCTGTTGGCTCCAAGAAGCCATAACGACTCAATAATGGAGATAAATGCAGTCGACCATTGTTTTTATTCAATATATATATATATATATATATATATATATATATATATATATATATATATATATATATATATAAGATAGATCTCCTTGGGCAGATTCATGAGCCAATTTGGACATAATTTGACATGTGGTTGGGAAGTAAGGATAAAAAAAAGTGTGTTTTTTTGCAAAAGAAACCCTCCTAGTTAGTTAAATATTAACTATTAGAGTAAAATATGGCAAATGCATGTTAGATCCCCTTGAGGCGGGTCATATTAGGTACATTTGGACTAAGTAAGACCAAGAGTCAGTAAAATAATGTTTGATAAACATTGAATTTGCAAAAAAGCTCCCCCCAGAGCTATTAGAATAAAATATATGGACTAAATCCGACCAACTGTTGAGAAATGATGGCCCTAAAAACTATGATTTTGATGGAATTGACCATTCCAAAAAAAAAATGGCGATATACAGTTATACAGTAGCTGTCTGCCAACACCCCTCATTGTGTCGGGTCACGGGACGAGCCGAGGATCGCCCATGCTTTTCCCTCGTGCCCACTCGGCCTCTTTGCCAGTCTGATTTGGCAACGGCTGTTCTGCTGTGGCGTGTAAGAGCGCCATTGAATCGCTGAGACAGTTCTACGAGGGTTGGGACGGCTCGCTGTTAACAGGCTGACCATTATGACTCAGAGACAGATGCAGGTTGTGGTGTTGCATGTTTGCTGGAAAGCGATAGTAGCGCCGTCTGTGAGCGCCAGAGTTGTTGCGGAGTCCCATCAAGCGACCATTGTTTGTTATGTCTATGATGTAGGTCAATAGAGTTCTCCGCCCGCCCCAACTCGCTGGACTTCTTGACCTTGTGCTTTGTGAGAGGCTCCTTTTAGAGCCACTGGCCTGTGGAGAGGACGGCCTAGGAGGGGTTTTGTGTGACTGTGTGTGTGTGTGTGTGTGTGTGTTGAGAGATGAATGATGTCACCGATCCCTGTTGTACAATCGGCCTGGTTGATGTCCCGAGGCAGACTGAAAAGAAAGGCTTTGTCCCCCCCGTGGCTAAACTATACTGATATAGACCGCTCTGGTCACCACCCAGGATTAAGATACACTTCAAACCGTCCTTCTCGCTTTGTAGCTGGTAGAAAATGGGGAATTAACCTTTAAGGAAGATGATCCTTTAATGGGACTGTTCAGCAGCTCATTATGAGGCGGAATTAATCACGCTGTTGCCCAGAAGAGAAAAATATCTCATTTCATCTTGTAACAGAATGGTAATTATTCATTCTACTTCCTCATAAGAGATATTTTAAGGCCTCCACACTTTATTCTTTTCATTTGTGTTATAATATGACTAATTAGTTTAGTGATATCCAGTATTTAGACAGAATTTCACTCCGAGGTCGAGATTAACGGTGTTACCACCAAGTCTTAAATTTTCCAGATAGCTTTTCTTTTGCGCTTTGTGAGAGTTCGTAGCACTTTTGTTCTTGACTCCTTAATAGATTTTGGATTTAGTGATGTCCAAAAGTGACTGATTACATAATTGAGGTTAACATGAATCAGAATGATTCCATTATATAACTTTTATAGTCATATACGGACTGAAACATTCTGACCTCAAGATTCCACCGACCTTTGACCTCACTAGCTGCAATCCTTGGAGGGTATTTCACCAGTTGAACCATCCTCCTGACAGTGCAGTGTCAGTTTGCAGACACATCTTCTTCCAGGTTGAATTGTAACATCTCCAGTCTCTTTAAACGTCTTAATTATTGACCTAAACGTTGAAGCTGACATTTTGAACTGATCTTCTTGTCTCCATTGCCAGATTTGTGCAGCTCCGCAACTTTTCTTTGCTCATCAGTGCTGTGTTCTCGGATTATTAGGCCTGTATCACCTCATATTTATACCCCAGTGAAACAGGAAGTCATTGTTCACCACTTCAGAGTTCCTACTTAAACAGCTGAAACGAAAATATAAAAAATGGGCCGACAACATGTTTCAGTTACCTTTCAGAAACAGGATTTCCTGGGCTGCCAATTACTGTGGCGCACATGTTTCAGAGAAAATACTCCTTTTATTTTGAGAATTGTATAATTTTACATGAAAAAAGGTTGTATTGATATGAAAATTTCTAAATTCTATCCCCACTAAGTAAACAATAAAGACTTTTTTTCCCGATTGTATTCATTTTTTAAAGGAGGGAACTGTAGACTATATCTGTTTACACCTCCATTGCGGCATGTTTAAACCATAGCAGCCAGCTAAGAAATCTTTCATTTTGCAAACAAACCCTGACCTGATCTGACATAATTTCACAACTGTGGCTGTGGCTATGAGCAGCTGTGTCATATGATAGCATGAAGTCAAGTCAGGACAGTCCGGAGAAGGCTTGTGGGGATATTTGTCCCCACGTGGCCTGTATTTACGGAAAGAAGGCTAATCTTTACCATCAAGATGGTCTGCACAGAACTATCTGATTTATGGACTGTAACCTAGTAGCAATTTGTTTGCACACAACGCTGAGCGTGTTTCAGGTGTGTGTACTTGTATGCATGCTGTTGTTTGCACGTATGCATGTGTTTGCAGTGAAGGGAGCCTGAAACTCGTGACTCACCATCAAGGTCGTTTTTCCCTACAAACTGCTCTTCCACACGTCATTCGGCTTCGAACGAGGCTGTGAGAGGTCATAGTTGGCAAGGTAACGCAGGAACCTATTGACCTCTGTGCGTCAAGAATAACAACACACAAAGGGGCTACACAAGGATCTATTTCTTAACACCATGGGAGTCATCAACAGATCTTTTATGGCAGGTCACGTCCAGCATGTCTCGGCTCTGCTGCAGTAAGAACCTTTTTTTTTCTTCAACCAAACTGAATGTCTCTGTAGCTAAGAGACACTCAGACCTGGTATCCCAATAATCTTTTGGCATTTTCACCCCCTGGTCAGCCCCTAGTCGTACCTTAAAAGTCCCACCCCTCATTTCAATTCAAACTCTCACACTTGGACCTTATACGTCTCTTGGTTTACTCTTGAAGTTCATATTTTACTCACTAGGGGGATTTTTCTTTCTGAAAAACATAATTTTCGGACATACCTTCACATTTATTTTGAGGGTTTCCATCCATGTACAACACACGGGATTGGGGGCTTTTCAGGGATATACCCCTGCTGTTGATAACAACAGTGAAGGCTTAGTTATATTAGTAATGAAAGCCCATATATAATGTACAGCACGAACGTGTCGGTGGTCCTTGAGCAACACCCTGATCCCAAATAAACTCAGTGGGCCCTTCAGAGGGGCGGCCCACTCCTCGTCAGAGATGAGTGACTGATGAAGGATACACTAATATTAATGTTTCAGTACAAAATCAAAATCAAACGTAAGCTAAAGAGGTACTTTAAAAGTACAGTTGAAAGTATTTTGTCAGTGCATTCATATAAGTATACTTAAAACTTAAAGTATACTTGGAAATGTACTTGAACTTTACTTTAGTATACTTAAAAAAAACAGAACTTTCTTTCTCACTTTTTTTTCGTGAGGGCAGGCTTGACTTAAAACACTGAAAACCTTTATGGATACTTTCCTTCCAGTTTTGGCTGGGAATGCTCCTTTATGAGGCAATCATCATAACATTCCTCTCCATGACTCCCATGCGCCCTCGCCCCTCCTTTTCTTTTGTTATTTTCCACGTCCCGGGCCAACGCATCAAATATTCAACATAACGGCCGGCTGAACACTTTTCTCTGTTTATCCATTTTTAAATGAACAAATTTGTTCATCAGATTAGATTAGAATTATGATTGTGTCAATGTAAACAACACTGTGTGAGAAACTGCGGCACCTTAAGCTAAATGCTAATGCTAGCATGGCTCAACAAACGAACCCACACGCCCCATAAACTCCATTCCAACAGCATGCAACGCTGATGACAAACATTTTCAACATATCCCAGGACTTATACTGAGTCCCAGCCATATGTTCTCAGTGAGATCATTCTGTTGTTACATTCAAACACATGCAAGGTTTCATTTTTTTGGGCAGATGGGAGAACTTGTGACACAAACAAAGGGCTAAAATGGATTCTGTCCTTCCTCTGGTCCCCGGCTGTTCTCTGTTGTTTGCTCTCAACTATCGGTGGCCTTTATCTCTTATTTATGAAACATGGAGGTCAGCACCAGTGAGACACAAAGACCCTTTAACTCTCGAGTTCCCATGAAGGGAGAATGTGATGGAACAATGTTAATCTTTTTTGATTGCAGACGCCGAGGACCATTTGTTTCTAGAGGAATTATATCGCTGAAAAGTCAGAGGTATTATAGAATCGTCATCTTTGCAGCCGCAGATTGGTTATCTTAACAAGATGGCTCAAAAACAATTTGATGCATCATTTTTGAATTTTATACCCCCATAGGCTTTAGTGCGAGGAACAACTGGACTGATTTGGGGAAAGGTCGGTTGCATATTTCCGACATTAGGGGGAGTTTCATCTCCAAACGTTTTTGGGCCATATTTTCTCAACCGTTGGTCTGATTTAGTCTAAATTTGGTGCATCTTAACTGACTTGAGGCGATCTATCTTGGATACATTATTTTAATCAAATAATTCATATTTCACTCACTAGGGGGAGCTTCTTTTTTTTTTTCTTCTTTTTTTTTTTCAAAATATGATGTTTTTTTGTGTTTAACCTCCAAACCGCTGGTCAGATTTACTTTAAATGGACATCATAGGAAAAGATCTAACTAGTATTTGTCATATTTGACCATAATGGTTCCTTTTTCACTCCATAGGGGGAGCTTTTAAAAAAAATGTTTTTAATAGAAACGATAACAAAAAACAAATAAAACAAATAAAAACTGTTTTTCAGATATAACTTCCTAACCATTGGTTCAATTCAGCCCAAAGTTGGTGCCAGTGAATCACCATGTGGAGATCTATCTTATCTATATCATCTTTTACTCCAACAGTTTCCATTCTAATTACTAAAGGGAGCCTTTTCAGAAAAAAGACACTGTTTTTCAGACATAACTTGGTCTGATTTAGTCCAGATTGCACATTATGTGAACCGTCTCAAGGAGATCTAACTTGTATTTGTCATATTTGACCCAAATAGTTCATATTTTACTCACTAGGGGGAGATTTTTTAATGAAAAAGGGTGTTTGGAAGAATAAACCCTTGCTGTCTGGGACGACAGCGTAGGCCTAGTTTACAGGAATATATGATTATCTCATCGCGGTGTATGTGCGGACATACACTACTGTAGCATGACCTCCATTAGAGGACTGAGCAGATGTGTGTGGCGAGGAGATTTAGTCATATTATCCCCCTCGCTGCCACTCGCTATCACCCCGGAGGATCCTGTGGCATATGATGCAAATAAATTTAGCCCAAATCACATCAAGCAGAGTTGCTGCTGCATCGATTGTAAGAATGACATCACCCCCTTTGCCTCTCAGTTCTTGAGAAACGGTGGGGGAGAGAATATTTAATCCATGCAGATCCTCTTTCATGGGTAAGGAGTGTTAATGCACATTTTCACCTGCATTGCATTTTCTCCCTCATTCAACCGCATACACATCCACAAGCATCTGTGCTATAGAGGTTGTTTTTTTTTTTTTGCTCCGGCATAGAAGTTTCCATAATATTCTGCACAAGGCAGGGTAGGAAATCTATGAGACAATAACATTACAGCTCCAAGAGCGTGGGGAAAAGCCTCTCAAACACTTAAGGCACGCTAATGAATATGAGCCTGATGGCGTCTGTTGGAGAGAGGATTGGTTGGTGGCGGCATAAAGGGCGAGCGAATGCAGCTGTGCTTATTTTAAGCGTTTTATAAACATCCTGGTTCCATATGAATTTTCTGCAACATGAGGAACTTCAGAGGTTTCCAGCATTAATGAAAGACAGGTCTTTTAATGAGGGGAGCTTACTTTCTGGATTTGTATGGCGAGTCGATTTTTGCTCTCGCTCATGAAGCAAAGGTCAGGATTTAAGTGAGGAATAACAACAAAAAAAAAAGGCTGAGTAGCCAAAAACGATCCAATAATACACAAATCTACCGATGGAAAGACAAAGAAGGTAAATATTACCAGACACCGATCAGCCACAGCTTTAAATACAACACACTGGTTCTAATATTATGGCTAATTGGTGCATAATCCCTCTCTGAAATCTTGTGGTTGCCTTTGTGTGTCTTGTGTGCTCAGACTGTTCGATGACTCATCCAAAGCGAGCACAGACTGTTCTGTTCCCATCAATCCCAGACTCATCCACTCTCCGTGCCCAAGGGAGCCGAAGAGATCTTCTGACCACCTGCACTAATCGTCGCTGATAGTCATCTATCCGCAGATTACTCAAGAACCTCCTCAGGTTATCATCTACGCCGAATACAGAACAGCATTCTGATTCCATCCAGACATCCCATCACCGGGTGGGGGCTTCCTTTTCTATGAAGCAAATGTTCTACATCGATCAGTGAGATAAAACCGTGGTAGTCGACAAAAACAGACGCATTCACAGGAAAATGTAAGCGCCGCCGCAGACTGGGTTGTCTGAGCACATCTCAGAACCGGCGCCGGAGGTGCTGGATGTTAGCCTTTCCTGACCTTTGACCTGCCCGTTGAGGGGGAGCCTGGGAAAAATGCACCCTCAGACTGTTTTGAAACCGACTCTAGCGTCGAGTTAGAAACACGCCGCCTCCTCATTCATTTTAATTAGACTTCCGCGTCGGCACAGTTGGGATCCAGCTGCAGAGGGTGGAGCAGGAAAAGTGGAGCGCTGCTCAAGTTGGCTCGACGTCATCCAGAGACACAATCCACCTAGCATCGGCAAAGTTTGTGCGAGACGTCATTCCTGGTAGAAAGCTAGCATGGAGCACTTAGATGAGCAATAACAAGGTGGCCATTATGAGCCTGCAGGAACCTGCTAGTTAGCTTAAACACGAAGGGAAACTCTGTCCAGAGGTAAAATCCAATCTGGTTATATTTGGTTTGTTAAATTAAGGTATTAAATCAACATGTTGTGGTTTTATGGGGTCATACTCTGAATCATAAAGTGAATTTCATGCTTTAATGTCTCCTTTGGTGCGCTGCAGCATAAAGAATCTAGCATTAGCGTTGCGTATGTACTAGCTAAGTGTTTCCTGTATTTCCAGTCTTTGCTAAGCTAATATTAAGATGGCTGCTTGATGTTTCATGGATAAAACAGAGGGTGGTGTCAAACACCTCATTTAACTATTGATAACAAAAGTAACTAAAAAGCAGAGAAACTGCACTTATACGGTTTATTACCTCCTTCACCTTAGTTTTTCTATTTGTACAAATATACAAAATTAAAATTTTTTATTATTATGCTATGGCAACAATGAAGGAACAATCCATCCGGTTTTTGGTGGTGACCCTAATCACAGTACACTGCTCCCGATTTTCTGCATGCTGGAGGTAACTACTCTGTAAAGTAATGCTTGTTATGTTTTTATACTGATTCCAGGGTGCTATTCGCCCCGGAACATGGATAATACATATACACTCATGGAATGCAACACAACCCTCACGTTGTGCGTTTCAATTAAGTTATTCAATATCCCTGTTTCGCACCCTTGGCTATTGGATCAAGGTATTTTAAGTTTGTTTTACTTTAAAAATATTATACCAAACAGTATTCTGTAAGACTTTCATGTGGTTTTTCCAAGATGGGTTTGTTTTTTGACATTAAAAGTCAAAGCGTTTACCGGAAAGTACATATTTTTTCGATTATGTTTAAGCATCTATCTTGTTTTGATTTACTGTAAATGATATGCTTGATGACCAACATTTTCCTTCTGTTTTTACTTTACAGTTTTTTACGTGTCTTTGGTGCATTTGTCCAATGCTGCTATGTTACGACCGATTACTAGCACCCATTAGACACTCGCTGTCATCATTTTTTGGTGCCAAGGGCTGCTACATACTCAGAGAACAGCTGCTCCAGATTCCAGGGCTCCGTTTCAGCTACTTTTTTGGGGGGGAAAAGGAATGTCTGCCACAGGGAGACTGAAGTGTGACCACAAATCGCATAAATATGTGGGGCTCGCAGGAACACTCGACTTGATTAGCGAGCTCCTCGGTGGAGGCTGGCGCCCCGATGATGGTGACTACTTAATGCTGGCTACACACTAGAGGATAAAACGCCCGATTTAATGCCTGATTGGGCCCCGCCGACTGTCGGTGGGGTGCGGCCCGATTCCAGGCTTATCTCAAACAACTATTTGTTCAAATAATTCTCAAGTGTGTGGTGTCGATAGGATTATCTTCCTGCTCCCGTTAGAGTCGGGGCCTCCCCAATCTCGAATCGTAATCATCAAACATGTTTGATATTTACAACTCCTGATCCGGCCGCCTCCGATGGAATACCCGCCAAAGCCAATGAGAGCGAGCGGACAGGAATGCGTCATAACCGGATGTCGCCTACTTTTACTACAGTGAACAGAGACTCAAACACACCTGAACCGAGAGCCAGGTGGATTATTGAAGAAGAAGAAGAAGAAGAAGAAGAAGGAGAAGAAGAAGGAGAAGAAGAGCAGCTTGTGGAAGATAAGACGAGGGTCTTTATAACGAGTCACGCAAGATATATCACGATAGGACCGACGAGGACGTCCATCGTCCTCCATGTTTGTTTTCCTTCTGAAGTCACGTTTGGTAACGTGAGTTTCTGTGAGATCTCATGTCTGTGGAATCGCCACTGTGAAATGTGTGTGTGTCTCTTTGTCTGTTATCTCCCACGTTTTCATAAATCGGTTAAGATTTGAAAATCCCGGAGTGTGTGGCCGGCGTTAGAGGCGTTCATTGTTTAAGCCGTGGGTGACAGTCGCTTCAAGCGGTAAAATATTAATGTTTTGTTTTTCACATTAATATTTCACTAGTGTGGCATTTGAGTGTAACGTGGAGAATAAGTCGAGGCTGCTCCTTTGTTTGCCCCAGCTAAAGGCGCGTGTGTTTTATTTGCCTTACATGTGTGTGTGCGCAAATTTGTATGAATAGTTTGATTTTTATCTGAAAATGATCTCGTTGTGTGTCGCTAAGTATTTGATGTGGAAATCCCCATCCAAGCACAGTTCACCTCCACCACGATACCAGCGCTGTTTGTACGTCTGTGTGTGTTTGCTCTCGTCCAATCCTATGATTAAAGCGCTCTGGCCTTTCATCTCTCTGTGGGTTCTATCAAATTCAACAAAGACACACAGAATCCCTTCGCTCAGTCCCTGCAGCTCTCCCGTACGTCTCTTTGTGATCATTATTTGTTTCTCCGCCCGCCATTTCTCAGCTTTTCATTTATTAATCTCCTGTCCCTTAGAATATATGACTTTTAATTATAAATGGATTCGGTATCCAGGTTGAGGTATAGGGGACGACGTACGCGCTGTGACAGAAGACGAAGGAGCTTCCTGTAGGTTGTTTCCATCCGAACATAACGCGGACAAATGAAGGAAGATTGATTATCACTGGTCCCAATGACAGTCTTTGGGAATTCTATGGCGCCAGATGATTTCTTCCAAGAGTCACAATGAGACATGGACTGACTTCTGAGCCCTCTTTGGTTGAATTACTTCTTTTTTTCTTTTTTCCCTCTCAAATCCTTGCAGGAGCCTGTTGTGGCGAGAAGCTTCCATCGTCATGCTCTCCTTTTCATTTCCCTATTTTTCTCCCCTTCACTGATTCAGATGCTGAATTAGAATTGCCAGTCAAAGTAGGTCAGCGCCCCCCTGTCTCTCCACGGTTGCCCCATTCTCTCTCACTGTCTCTCTACCCCCCTCTCTCTCTCTATCTCTCCCTGACACCCTCCCCAATGTAATCCCCATCCAAAGCTCTTTCTGCCTTTCTTTTCAGTCGTCTTCTTGATGTCTGCTTTGCTATTCATATCCTCCAAGAAACCTCTCCTTTTCATCCTCCGTCTAGGTCCATCAGACTGTCATTTCCCCTTGTTACCCTCTCTTTTGGGCTTTCCATCAGCGCCACTTCGCTCCTGTCCAGAGCTGCTGAAATCATACATCAGGAATGACCCCCGCCTGCATCTCTCTGATGGATCCTGTACAGCAGTGAGGACAGTGCGCTTGAATTAAATTCATTAGCAGCTCGCTGGAGGAGACTTTGAGAGGACAGATGGCTGTTGCAGTTATTGAAGGTTTGATCATTTAGTCATCATGAGACTCTGGTTCTCACGCCAAGCCATCGTATCATCAGCATAACTCTATGGCATGGATAACTAAATGAGTCATGCAAAAATGTACAATTGCAAGGACTGTTTCAAAGTCACTGTTGGACATTTTCTGCACTCACATTATATTGTTTATGCTTTCATTACCGTGATGTTTTTCAAGGTCATCTTCTCTGTGACCTCAATGTGGGTTTGATAGAGGATCTGCTTGATGCAGTGACTGGAGTTGTTGGGCAATCTAATGAGAAATGATGGCTCCAAAAGCAAAACCCAAATCTTCCTCTCACCCACAATACACTTGGTTCATCACCCCAGGAAATAGGCCTAAGCTGTCGTCCCCGACAACAAAGGTTTAGCCCCGAAAGAGCCCCCAAATCCCCTGTGTTGTACAAGCAATCCCCCTGATTGAACACCTCAAATTAAATGTCACTCATTAATAATCTCAAACAGTCCATATTGACAGGACTTAACTATTTCTATGAGGTCAGCAGTCTGCTCTGAGATCGGATCCCATAGTGACTCCATAATGAAGATAAATACAGTAAACTAGTTTTTGTGGGTTTAGTAATAAAATAAGACAGATTTCCTTCTGTCAATTCATAATAGCTTATTTTGGGTACAATTGGACTTGTGGTAGGGAGGTAACGGTCAAAAAAATTTCCTTTTGTGTAAAAAAAAAACTCCCTGAGTGAAATATGATCCACTACATAAAAAAATTACTAATACAAGTTTGAGGTTCATATGTGGTAAATTGAACCAACGGTTAAGAAGTTAAGTTCAATAAACAGTGTATTTCATTTAAAAAAAAGCCTCCCCTAGTGAGTAAAACATGAACTGTTAGAGTAAAATGTGATAAATTTGGACTAAATCAGACAAGGTGCTTGAGAAATTATTCAAACATAAAGCTCCTCCTAGCGGTGGAAATGTGCAACCGACCTTTCTCAAAATGAATCCAGTTCTTCCTCTCACTAAGGTCTATGACGAATTCAAATTTCAAAATGATCCATGACATATATTTTGAGTTATCGCCTTAAACACGAAAGATCTGAACGGACCCAGTGATGAGAGTTCCATAATGTGTCTTACTTTTTTTGTGTGTGGGCGGTGGGCGCTGCAGATAGCGGCCCACCGCTACATTGTACACATTTTATGCGTCAATAAAGACTTCTTCTTGTTTTTATGGACATAAAATATATTTAAGATGTCCTTTGGGACTATGCATGCAGTTCTGGAGACAGAGATTATATTAGACAGGTGGTTATAATGTTATGGCTAATTCTACTGTAAATTTAATTTCCTACTTCTACTGCATCTTTTAACTTCATTATGCTCGTGTGTTTAAGGTCAAGAGCACATCGTGGATGCGGCCTCCTTCGACAGTCTCTGAGTCTTTGTCCCTCTCTCCTGCCTCTTTGAGCTGCGGTGGAGTTGGAGCGTTGCAGGGCGAGCGATAATCCATTTAATTACAGAGAACAAAAGCTAGACACAGTCACTTGAAGGTGACGTGGGGATGCTCTTCAAAGGGTCTGTCGCCATGGCAATTGCTGTGTGCCGGATGGACCCCCGTGGCGCACATCCGGCTTTGCATGGTGACCCCCCCCTGTCGGTCGCTCTTGGGCCTCAGCGCATCACAGATGGCATCGAATCAACAATTTAATATAATAAGGGTAAATTAAGTTTAAATACAGTACAGAACACGCTGTTCTTCTTTTTTAACTCAAATTATAGTAAAATTCAACTCAGACAAGTTTGTCCCAGTTAAAGTCAGGAAACACAGCAAGCCCACTCTTTGATGACGGGCTCAAAATGAACCATGTTCCCTGAAGACACCAGAACGGCAGGGACTATGTTTTATCTATGACAAACATGTGCTGTTGTTGCCGTTCCGTATGATTGGATTTCTGCGGTGAATAGGCGGTTTGTGGTGGAAGGTTGTGTAGTTTTGTGTGTGCAGGTAAAATCCTGCTCCCTCTGTGATCCATCTTTCCTAGACCCTGATTTACATACATTTAAATCATTTAATTTGAGGATTGTTAAGGTACTTAATGCAAACTTTAAGAATCAAACTAGTATAATTATATCAACATATCTTCCTGTTGGTCCCATTAAGTCTAAATTTACCTCATATGAACCGCCTCAAGGAGATCTAAAGTTTTCATCTCTTGTTGTAATGGTTCATAATTCACTTATTACTAGGAGATTTTTTCTGGAAAACACAGTTTTCTGACTGTTACCCCCCAAACCATCAGTCCAATTGTGTCCAAAACGATCTCATATGAACTGACACAAGGAAATATGTCTGCTTTTATTACTGAGCGCAGACAAACTAGCTAGATAAGTGTACTTATCCTCATTACTGAGTCTCTATAGGAGGTTGCTTGTACAACGCAGGGGATAGGGGGATTTCTTGGATACACCCTAGGTGTTGGGGATGACAGTGTTGGCCTGGCTAGTTTGGATCTTGTGAAAGTCAACAGAGTAGACTCAGCATGTTTCTGGTTATAATGTTTTGGCTAATCGGTCTGCTTTATATCTTTCATTGTTTATGACACTGAAATATTGTGATTTTTGTTTTTATGAGTGCCTTTTATCTTAGTTCAACAGAAAACATCACTTAGTTAAGAAACTGAGATACATTGATGAGCCACAACATTACGACCAGTTACCAGTTCTTTTATTTAAACATTCTGGATCAACAGGTCTGGAATATAACGTGGGTCCAGACCATTTGATGTGTGGTAAATATTATGGGATGCCGTATACATTTTTTAATAAATTCTAATGATGATCTCCAAAACTTTTCAATAATTGGTCAGCAGAGAAATCTCCCCAACAGATTTTAGAACAGAGACATAAACGTAAAATACTTTTATGAGATTATTCTAAAGTCAAGCAGTCAGCGCTAGCAGTAGAAACATAATGAATGAGCGCTAAAGATAAACTGTATCTTCCTCTGTGTAATTTATAGATATAACAGCACGAACACTAAAGAGAAATTAACAAACACATTTATTTACTTAACGTTTACATGGATAATTATGATTATTGATGACGTTCTTGTTTCCTCGGCCTGAGGGGTTTTATTGAACCCATCCTTCCATTCTCACTGACAAACAAGCTTACGCAACTTTTAGATTACTTTATTAGTTGGGGGATTATTTTTGCAGTGTCTGGTTGAACTTTGTCTTGCGGAGAAAATAAAAAATGGTGGAAATGATTGTGTCCTGTCCAAAAGTGTGTTTTGCCTGAATGCAAATCTCAATCACCCTTGATTTCCCACAATCAAAGAGCTTCTTGAGTTAAAGCCCTGGAATGCAACTGCCGGAGCCAATTACAATCAGCTGCCTGCACTTTAATCATCCATCTTCTGAAACATGTGTGAGCCATGCTCACATGTGGACCTTCATGCTGACGCAGACGGACGCTCCTATTAGGGAACTTTTGGCTGCAACGTGTGCAATTATGACCATTCAGGGGGTACTTACGGAATCCTAATTCATGTCCAGCAACAAACAGCAGACTAATCTTCAAAGAACAGCTTTGTTATTTTTTTTGAAGGGGGCATTTTACGGTCTGCTGCCCCCGTTCTTGCCTTTACTAAATGATACATGGTAGGAACTACCCTCATAAATACAGAGGGCCTTACGCCCGGCTGGACGCGGGGACAAGGAACCCTGTGCTTGTGTGGCGTTCTCAGATTCAGTCTAGACTGAGGTTGCGTCTGGCTGCTTCCGCAGACGCGTTGATGGCGTATGTATATATATATATATATATATGTCGTAAATTTAATCATGTGTGGACAAGTGAGATTTTGTTGGTAGGCATCTGGGTAATTAAGTTGTTATGGTTTGACTTTATAATTAACCAGTGCTGCTTTTTCATTTGCGACTATTGACCAAAAACGAAAACCACTTGATTAGCTGCTGGGTTGTTGTGGCGAGACACAACCCAGTATGAGTGTATTAGGTGTATATGTATTATCACAGTGCTTATTACACGCGAACATGATAATTATGTGTTTTTCAGGTGAAAAATGGACATGGAGGTTTCATTTATTCTTGAGTTGCTCTCACATTCTGTGTACTACGTTGTCCTCAGGGTCGAAAAATACCCAACTTGACTAAACGCTTAAGATTAAGTAGCCTGCTTGAATTTCAGACCAAAAATCTATATTACATGAAGAAACAACTCGTCATTTATCGATTTGTGAATATCTCGGTTTTCGCTCTTTACATTGCAGACTCAATTAAAGGTGCACCGATCGACCGGCCGCTAGGCTAACACCCTCCGAACATCTCACAAGTAAACCAGAAAACACAGGGCTCGCATTTTATTACACCAGTAAAGACAAAATAGGGCATCTCGTCAACCCCGAAAAACGATAAATATAAATATGTGATATTGTGATATTGAATCACATATAAATATGTGATTCAATACCAGGAATGGCCATAAACATGTTTGGTTCACCACGTTGTGAGGGCGTAAACAGTCCAACAACTTAAGTTTTGTTAATGTCAAGGAATTTTAAATCTAAAACTCCTGATTCCCGTGTGCTGAAGGGAATCAGTCTGGGGAATGTTCATATCTATATTTTTTTGACATGAAAGGTTTAGCGTTTACTTTGAATCAAATATACTTTCAAAAATGTTTTGCTTTCTGTTTTTTTATAACATTTTACGGAGCATCCCAACATTTTAGGAATTCCTTTTTTTTGTTATTCAACATCTAATGCAAACACGCGAAAAAAAGCTATTTTTACATGTATATTATGTGCATGTCATACCAGCGGTCATGCCGGCAGTCATGCCGACAGTCATGTCTGCGGTCATGCCGGCAGTCATGTCTGCTGTCATGCCATCAGTCATACTAGCGGTCATGCCGGCGGTCATGAGGTATTATCAGTAAAGTTGATGACAGGTTTAAGGTGGAAATGTAAATCTTCTGACTCACGTCAGTTATGCAACTTTGTTCACTTTCTTTTTGTAATTCTTCTTTCATTTGTATTATGTGTATAATTTCCTAACCATCAAGGCTCCATAACATCATCATTCATCTTACTGCCTTTTTGCTATTACACTTCATTTTCCTTCATTATGATGGAAGTGTTCGCATTTTTCTCCATTTCATTTCACCTCTGATTTTTTCCATTCGACCGTATTAGCATTTAGTCAAAAGACCTCTATTTTTGTAGGGTTAGGGTTCTGAACTGTATTACATATCAGCGGGTTTGTGCTCTTGATCTTATCACCATTCTTTTGCCGTTGAGAATTCACAGTCTCAAAGCTACCTTGACATTTAATCGTTGATTCTGTCCACCGACCTCTATTCAAATGTACACAAAAGAATTAAATGAAATTAACATGCTGTATCTGATCTGATGGTTGACCACCAAACAATAGCAAAGGATTGCCCCCATCAGCAAATCCTCACAAAAATGCAAAAATACCTTGCGTTCCAGGGCGTGTGGCGTGCCAACCTTTGATCAACAGATTTCTGCTGAAAGTAAAGAAGCCAATTAACTTCCTCTGTCACCTTGCATTTAAGTAGAGCCATGGCTGAAGGGTGAACAAATTGCAGCCAGGAATCTAATTTAAGATGAACACACACCTCAGGCTCTCCAGATCAGCAAAAAAAAAACAAAAAAAACAATCTGAGGGAAAATGATGACTTGCACTTGCTGTAATAGTAGTTCAGTAGTAGATTCAGGCCGTCATACTCTGGCTGTGAAAGGAGGGCAGCTGGGATGAAGACGATGGAGTGGGTCTCCACCAAATGTGAGCTCAGTTGTTTTAGAGGAACAGTCCAACATTTGTGCAAGATTTTCTTATAATGCAGAGTTGTGTTGGCATAATGCATAATGTGCATAATATTATGCATAGTGCATAATGTTTATGCACCAGGAATCCCTGATGTCTGTCTTTGAGGTCTTTCTCCAATTCTTGGGTGATACACCTTTTTAGAAACCCAAAATAATTGTTGCATGTTTTAATTTGAAGTATTATGGTGCATCTGCGTGCATAACCAGTTTATGCAAATGGATTCTGATGTTTGTGAAGACGCTGTAATGTTTTTAACTCCGCCTGCATGAGATCCAAAGTCACTATCAGAACATTTTTGAGCTTCTGGAAGATGCTTTCTTCATGTTGGACAGCAATAATCTAATCTCCCTGTATGGATCTTTAGTCATATCCTCCACTACAGGAAGTATTTCAGACGGAGATATAAAAACTGTGTGCAACGGTTAATGCCTTTTTCTACAGCATTTTCCTTGTATTTTTGTTTACTGTAGCTAAATAGCATCTTACTCATAAGGCCACCCTCGCTGTCACCGTTTCCGCTTTCTCCTTCTGCAGGTAATACGGAGTCTTTCTGGCCATAAAATCTTTACGTCACGCTTGTACTCAAAGAACAGATTGCAGAAATGCGTCAGAAAAAAACCCCACGCAGGGTGGCTGCTGGCTGATGTATGACATCACCGCTATAATGTTGTTACCGTGCAAATGGTCCAGAGGGCTGTGACATTCACACTTCCTCCTCAGTACACTCATTTCCTCTCAAATCTTGATAATCTTTTTCACACTTCCCTCGGATCCAGAGCGTCTCTCGCTCTGTCACTTTCTGCCACCCGCCTTGTTTACATACTTTTTCTCTCGGAGCCCAATCTCACCCTCATACGAGCTATTTTCGCCACCTGTGCCCACTTCCTGAAAACACTGACAACGTCGACAGGGAATGCACAGAGCCAATTTCCAGAGTGCTACTCACCACTGGCAGTCATTTAATTACTGCAGAGGTGGGAGGCAAGGCCTGTCAGCTTAAGCCTGGATCAGTGTGGTCCTGCTGTCCTAGGGGACAGCGAGGGGAGGGGGCGTACCTGTCATATTCTATAGCTTCTATACAGGCCTCAGCTGACAAGTAGAGATTAGCTTTCTTTGTTGCAGTCCTCTGAGGTTTCGTAAGCATATGGCCAGAACACTGCATGAATGGCTGTGATTTTGTCTTTTGCTTTTTCATTCTTTCAGCACACTCACACTCACACCAGAACTATTTTGTGGACCGGATTAAAAATTTGTCAAAGAAGAAGTTGGGTGTCCGTCAGTGGGAGCAGTGTCTTCACGGTCAAGTCTCTAGCATCGAAAATGTTCTCTAGATCCAAGTCTCTCGGAATTTAAATACATTCAAATATATTGAATTTGATAAGGAGTTTAAGTTTCATGTTTGCGTTTACAGTTCAACACTTTAATGCCCAGCTCATCTGGTTGGTTGAGCAGATTTAAATGTAGCTGAACCTATGACCTAGTGGCATTGTGTATGTGTTAAAGATTAAGGGGTCGAGGACAGAGCCCTGGAGGACACCGAGGGTCAGAGGGGCCACCAAAAAGGAGACATTACCGACGGTTATTGAGAGTCTTATTTGACAAAGGACGATTTGGGAGGCGTTTTATAGCATGTGAGGACTTACTAAACTGAATTGTGTAACTGATGAGGGTCAAATAGTTTTCTAAAAATATGCTTTGCCAAAAACATCAAAGAGATTTCACGTTATAATGAAGGTAGTAATTCAGTGGTGAGCTGATCTAGTGAAAACTGACTATTTTCAATGAATCTGATTTTTTTTTTAACTGTTAAAAAATATTCTTCTCTAAAAAATGTGTCAATTTATGCTAAATGTAGTTCCTGCGATGTGAAAATAATAAAATAAAATAAAATATCGAAGAAATCATTTTCTGCATTGTTTTGTTTTTTCTTGGCGAAGTCACCAAGGGGTTAAGAATGTGTGAACAATCTGTTTTAATCTATACCAGCTACAGATCAGAGATCTGCTGCTTACCACTTTGAAAGAACACACTTTTATTGTGCCAAATGCGTCACATGATCCAGCGGTTTGGATTCCTGGTTTTCATCCAGCCTTCCCGGGTTTGACTCCCGGTATGGGAGCACTTATTTCACTCGGCCACTGGGGGGGCACATTCCAGGGTATAAAGAGGCAGGGTTGTGTCAGGAAGGACATCTGGGGTTAAAAAAGTTAAAAATCCATCTGAATCCCAGTTTGCTGATCCCATGCTGATGGCAGCAGACTACACACTGCAGAGTGTTTAGGCTGACCCGGTGACCTGGAGGTGCTGTGTGAACATGTGAACAGGAGAACCACCACCTCTGGGTCTACTTCCATATAATGAGGGGCAAAGAAAAGCGTAATTGAACTCAGTATCATTCATGCATAGTTTTATTTTCATGCTGCATTTGTACCGTTGTGTCTTCAACATTTGAAAATAAGGAAGTGGACAAATTTGCGAGGGTAGTTTGTGGAGTATATAAATAACTGTATTTTCTTCCTCATTAACTTTTTATGGTTATCTTAATCATATCTTAATCATCAGAAACAAACACACATTTCAGTAATTAGTCTGTCCCCAATTAGCAGTAATCCTCCTCCTCATGAACTGGCACAACATCCTGATGATGTCATCCTGATGATGTCATCCTGATGATGTCATCCTGTGGGATTTCAGCTCCACACAGTTTTTACTGAGCGCTGATTTGATAGAAATGGAACACTATAAAAGGATATTTGAATATTACATGTATGCATACTGTTTTTGTATGTATCGCTGTATAATTATGATTATTATTATGACTATTGTTGTTGTTGTTGTTTAGTAAAGAAGGGCTTCATGCTCACCAAATGAAAAACGTGGACACCATATGTTGTTAGTACGGGGTTCTGTTGTTTATTTATTTATTTATTTTATTCACAATGTGCTTCTGTGGTATAGATATTAAAATAGTACTGTTTTCCCTACATTCTTTTCTTTAAGTTTTTTGATGGTTAATAGTATTAGAAGCTGTGAGGATTTAGTTTGAAAGGACGAAAGAGTCATTAAGGTGGGCCTCTCTCTCACACACACACACTCACACCCTTACACACTCACACACCCATACAGACACACACATACAACCATACAGACTCACACACCCATACAGACACACACATACAACCATACAGACTCACACACCCATACAGACACACACACCCATTCAGCCACACACATACAACCATACACAGACTCACACACACACACACACACAGATATTCACACACAGACTCAGACACACATACAAACACACGCAGACACACGGACAAACACACGCACACAGACACATACACACACACACATATACATACACACTCACACACACAAACATACAAAGACTTACACACACATATACACACCCAGACACACACTCACGCACACATACAAACACACACAGACACATACACACACTCAAACACTCACATAATCATACACACACTCGAACACGCCCATACACAAACACACACCCCCAAAGACCCTGCTGGGGTATTTGAGCTCAACATGTCCAGACACAACTCACCAACATGTCGTCCTGTAAACCAGTCGGATCAGTCTGCACTGTTTGAACTCCAGGGTTTTTTTCCCTGTACGTGTTAAAATCTACTATGATGGCATCACGCACAAACCCAGAGGATGAAAGTGAAAACGGAGCTGATCTGGTTCAGTCCTGTTCACCACCAACCACCCACTTCCACCCCAGTCATCACACAGACTAACTGTCAGTCGGCGACATGTCCAGGCATGTGTGCTGACTCTGAGCCAACCACAAACAGACTTCGCTCTCAGGCGCCTCAGAATGATCCGAAGTGTCTCACGCCTGAATAAAACAAAAGGGGGATATTTTGACTTGGACACCCTCATATGTGGTATTTGAACGTTTTAAAAGTTTTATCAAAGATTATTTCCTTTTTTATTTTCAATCAAATTTTCTATAACTTTTCATTTAATAAAAATAAGTTAGATCCACAAATATATGGGATCGCTGCTTCTGCTGCAGAGCATCCGTGTTAATGTTTTAACTCAAGACCCGCTTCATGGATCATTTTGACATTCCCATAGACCTTAGTGTGAGGAAGAACTGGATGGATTTTGGGAAAGGTCAGTGACTTATTTCTGACACTAGGGGGAGCTTTAAACCCAAAAGCCTTCTTGCCACAATTTTTAACCCGTCTGTCCGATTGAGTCCAAATTTGGTCCATATGAATCTAATCCAGGAGATCAATTTTGCATTTTTGCATATTTAAATCCAATAGATCCTATTTTACTCACTAGCGGGGGTTTCTTTTTTTCTTTAAAAAAAACACTGTTTTTCGGACATAACTTCAGATATAAGTTGACAAGTTCAATCAGAGGGATTGCTTGTACAACGCAGGGGATTGGGGGCTTCTCGGGATATACCCTTGCTGTCACAACAACCAGTATGTTATTCCTTTTATCCCTACTCTCTGGACTCCCTAGAGAGTAAAGCAAAACGACGGAAAATGTTGGGTAGTGTGCAAACTAGGCCCATAGTTAGTTGTATAACTCTCTAAAGATAGTCCGGTTATTGTTTTTGTGACGTGACTATCAGGCTGAACTTTTAATAGCTATGCCTGAAGCGGAGTTGAGCCATCAGAGTTTTCCAGTTTATCATGGAAGTGGTGAATTTTAAAGCAGATTACTCTCTGTACGTTCACGTTTTTAGGCTGCTATAAACACTCATTCCGTGTCAAGGGAAGTCGAAAAACGACAAAAGGTTACTGTTTGATAGAGAAATCTGTTTTTGATTTGATTTTTGTATTTTTTAGAATCCAAACAGGAAACTGGAAGACCTCAGGCTTTAGAAAATCAAACTCCGATGTTACGCACCACTCACAAGGTTTCAGTTGGGCTTCGTGTCCTCTATCCCAGAGAGTCATGTTTTCTATGACTGTATTTGTCTGTTGGACCCATTGATGAAAAATTAGGCCGGCTCTGCTTCACTGGCTGAACGACCAATCCAAGTAATTTCTCTCCACTGATGATTTAGTGTTCTCAGCCGGCCCAAAAATCTGCAACCATCAACTAGTACAAAACCATTTGGGTCATAAGACATGTATTAAAACATCCTCAAAAATAAACCACATTCCCCATATTCATGATAATGTGCTACAGTGTGATTCAAACTTTTTGTTTTAAAACACAACTCCATCCATCTATAAGCATAGAGAAATAGGATTATACATATTACTCTGCTTTCATTGCATTTATTATATGTTCATGTTTTAGGACGGTTTATGAATATGCATCAAACGGAGCAGCTCCACCAGAAATGATCAGATAACATCGTGATTCAACCCCTTAATTTCCTGCTCAGCTGTTTAGTGGAGCGAATTCACTCTTAGTCACTATTTTCCTACTGAGAAATGTGCGCAACTTGACTGAACCTGTTTGTAATATGAGTTAGTGTCAGCCTGTATATGCTGAGGATGAAGGGGCCTAAGATAGGGCCCTGGGGGGGACACCAGATGTCAAAGGGGCCACCGATGAGGAAGAGGCATTTTCCATTGCTATAGAGAAAACCCTTGCTGCAACCAAAAAATCCTAATAAAGGTCAAATAGCGATCTAAAAATACGCTTAGACGAAAAATTTAGTTCTTCTAATTAAAACTGACTATTTCCATGAAATAACAAATTTTATCGTGAAATTATTCGATAAGATTCTTCCTTATTTCACCAACCGATTTTGTCCCTTTATGGTTAATTTGGTGTGTCAAATATATTATATGAAATAATATAATAATAATATACAGATTTCTATGAACGTATGTAAAAACTGTAGCCTTCACGCTGCTTTAGCCAAACATTTTTTTAAGTTACATAAGCAGCCTCGAATGCTGCGATAAACTTAAAATCTCTATCTTATCAGGGGTCCATACTGATGTTTGCTTTCACTTCCGGGATCCAAGGTAATGTTTGCCGCCTCAGCTAGGTCGGAAAACATGAGGGTAAAATCTCGATCGATAAATGGCGCACACGGGTTTCCACTCATCATTTATCATAGTGCTCTTTGCTGCGCTGTGACAGGCAGCCGCCGGCTTATCAGCTTACAAAAAGGTCAAATGGTTTAAACCAAACTGATGCGCCTCTAATGATACGTGTCACTAATTGTAGGATAGGGCGGCTAAACGTCTCGCTGTCACAGCGTTTAGGAGCGACATTCAGCGTGTTTCGCTTATTTACCCCCTAACTCCAATCCAACAAACCGGTTCACCTCAGGTCTCATTTGTCAAGCAATGTTTAACTTGGTAGTCTGAATATAGTTCTGGAAGGCATCCTCTCTTTCACAATGTTGTTGTTTTTTTTACTTTTAGGTCAAGATTCAGATGGAAAAATCTGATGGAAGAAGAAAAAAATCAGACGCAGACAATCTTTAACATCTGCTATTTGTAGAATGGACTTTGTTTATGGAAAATAGCATCAAATCTGTTCCACTTTTGCCTTGAACCCCTTCAATGTCACGCTCAACCGTGTGGTAGAGCACAGTCTAAGTCTCTATTTCCTCTTAGAAAGTGTGAGACACTTGACTGGACCTGTTTATAATGTGACCCAGTGGCAGTGTGTGTATGCTAAAGAGTGAGGGGCCAAGGATGGAGCCCTGGGGGACACCGCAGGTCAAAAGGGCCACAGAAGAGGAGACATTATTCTTAGTCAGTAGATTTATTTTTGTCATATTAAAGCATGTGAGGATATGATACAACCCAAAAAAGTTTTTTTTTTTAATCTTCAAAAATTTACTTTTTTCTGTAAAAAATACAAAAATTTCATCAAGAAATAATTTTTATGATTCTGATTTTTTTTTACAATTTAAAAATATGATACTAAAAAAAGATCTTTCTAAGATCTTTAATGAATAAATGTCTACAAAGAAAATGAATTAAAGAGATAAAAAAGAGATAATAATTTTATTTTTTTTCCTCCAGGAGAGGACATTAAAGGGTTAAAGTCTTATCAACGCTGTGGTCGAAACCTCATTTATTACCTCCACCCACAGGAGGTGGAGGAGGTCAACTCAAAACATTCTGAGCAGAAGAGGAGGAGCGGAACAATTCATTCTGTTTCGATGCTTATCCAGAAGATGACGAGTCTTCTCTCTCCTTTACCCTCCTAATAAGTCAAAAATGTTTGATTTCAATGAAATTTCCTGAAAATGTCCTGGAAAAACACATCCAAAAACTAGTAAAACAGAAAATCAGTATCCCACAATTTGCTCGTCCGAGTTGAACCTTTCCAGTCCCATGTGGACAAACAGCACTAACAACCGCACACTGAGACAATTAGCGCTAAAACATGTTTGCTTCAGTGAAATTACAGATGAGCCTTGAAGAGAGAAACATTTACAGGGTGCCATGTCTAAGCCAACATAAAACTGGCCTCCAAGCATGACTGCGTCCGCGAGGGTTGGAGGGCCTCTCTATCTCGCAGGCAGACTTGACTCAAAGCGTGAAAAAACCCTCCAACGCTGTGAGTCACAATGAAATCATTTAGCCTGTGGTCATGACAACCCATAATTCATGCTACGAGTCTCTCGCACGCTTATTTCCAGCGATGTGAAGAGGAGAACTGAGCGCTGGGGTTTATCTCATCTGCTCTTCCTCTGGTTCTGACCGGTGAAACTATAGCTTGTGTCACCAATAGCGGCTCACGGTGAAATGATAGCTTGTGTGAAACCCAGACTGGATTTTGATCCCGAGCTGTTTCAGGCCGTTTAAAGCATGAGTCATATTTAGGGGTTTAGGTAGTACAGTCATTGCCTCTCGCTGACATGTGTTCACTCTCTCTCTCCCTCTCTCTCTCTCTCAGTTTAGCTCTGAGACAGCTTGAATGTAGGGTGACAATATTTTTGACACTGCGACAAGAATCAGAGACAAACCCAATGTGTGTGTGTGTATGTGTGTGTGTGTCCTTCTTATCAGCCTGGATGATAACTATATCACGCAATTCAGGTGTTTGAAGTTAGAGCATGTAATCCTGTTATACTGAAGACTGATAGGCTTTACTGGGAACACACGTAAAAAAAATTTCTCGATACTCTGTTTAGATGATGTGTGATTATGGAGTTACTCTGAAAAAAAAAAAGAATAGTTCAGGCCTTGGATACATTTTTGGTAGCACTTTATAATAAGTCTACCCTTATTATTAGGTTATAAATGGTTCGTTACTAGTTTACTAATTAAGCTGTGAACTCTTTACTCAACGTTAATAAGTTGTTATAACTCATTAATAGGGTAAATAGTAAAACCGCACTGATATCTGATAGCTATGTAATAAGTTATTTATAAATGTTTATTAATGGTTTATTAAGCATTTTAAACTAAATACTCTTTTTGTGTGTTTTATGATTAAATTGGAGGATTAGCATCTCTCTCATTTCCATACAGGAAACTTAAAACTGCAGCCAGTTATGTTAGCATAGCATAACCAGGCCTATGTCGTTGTCCCCAACAGCAAGGGTATATCCCTGAAAAGCCCCCAATACCCTGCATGGTACAAGCAATCACAGAAAAAGGGTTTTTCACAAACAGCTCCCCCTACAGAGTAAAATGTGAACTGTTGTTGTGAAGTAATACAAGTTTGATCTCCTGGAGTCGATTTATATGCACCAAATCTGCACTATATTATTATATATTCAATGGTTAGGAAGTTTTTGTCAGAAAAGACATGTTTTTTTAAATGTTGTATTAAAAAAAACACCCCTCAGTTTGTAAAATATCATATATTAGAGTAAAACACAATATATCCAAGATAGATCTTCTGGTTTTGATTCATACGTATTCAATTTGGATATAATCGTTTCAACGGTTTAGAAAGTTTGCCCCAAAATGTTTTTCAATTTTTTCACTAGCTCACCCTAGTGGTGGACATATTGAACTGACCGTTCCAAAAAACAATCCAGTTCTTTCTCGCTCTAAGGGAAACGTATGTATAATATTTCTAGCTAACTTCTAGCTCTAAAGGTAACAAAATCTGCCAAGCACCTCCAAAGCTCACTACTTAATATATTATTTATTTTATCTGAAAATAAAGAATAAAGATGCTTATTTTAGTGCTTTATTCAGATTTCTCACTTCCCTATATACTCAGGAAGTTCCCCTGTCTGTCCAATTACACTATTCCCGTAGTTTTACTTGTGTATATAGTTATTTTTACATATATTGCTATAAACTGTGGCTCTAAATCCTGAGTAGAAGTGGGGTTTGATATTCACAGTAGCATTTTGGACCAAGAGAGACGCAGTTAGAGGTCGAGTGACACATTATAACAGAACCACAGAGCTGAAAAGCTCATATGAAAAGTGAAAGTGGATTTCAGTGTGAGTGAAAAAACACTAAAAACACTAAAAACAGTCACCTCCCTTCATCTTTCTGGTCTTTTCTGTAATCCTGACTGCAGGTGTGACCATAAGATGAATCTAGAAACAGACAGTTTTGCTTGAATACTCGAACTTTCCAAACCTACTCACCACACTTACTCACCACCAGTGTCCTTTTTTCAACAAGACAAAATGAAAACAAAACCTTTCTCCCTCCCCTTTCAACCTATCAGAACCAAGTATCCACTTTAAGAATATGGCATTCCTCTGAGCCGTAGCCAAGAGTGTCTGACTGTCGATGCGGAGGAGCTACAATATATATATGTACTTGAGTACGTTTAGTACATGCAGTATTTACTGCACATTTTATACCTCATGCAAACGTGGGTCCGTCATACGCGGTGCGGTGTTCTGGTTCCTGCTGGGGCTTTTCTGTGAGTGATGGTGTGGTGACTCAGACGCACAACACTCAAACTTTGCCGCTCCTCCAGGGAAAGTCAGTAAGTCACAACACGAGTCCCTGCAATGTTCTGCATGCACAGCATCCTGTTAGCGATGCACTCGCATCCAAACCCCAGACGAAACCGACAGATTGAGGTCGCATCTCATTAAAGGGGTGAAATAATACGAAGCGCTGACCATCAGTGACAAATACCGCCGCTCCTTCAAACAACCATACAACCGCCTGTGATCAAATCAGCAATATTGTTAATAATAATATTCTTTTTTTCTTTTACTCTGACATTGAGCCAAAATGAAGAATCGTCTTCACAGTCCCGTTCATTATTTCCAACCCGACGACCCAATTGGCGGCTTTCCACGAACCAAAGAGATCGACTTCTAACACTGCAGTGTCTGAGTCTAGTTTGTTTTTGTACGTATCTGTCAGTTATTTCATTTCCATGTTATTTGATCCCAAAAAGGTCGGAGACATTATGGAATCTTCATCGGTGCCACCGCACATTTTTCATGTTGACGCGATAACTGAGAAAAAGATTTCATCAGTCGGTATGAAATATCCATGCCCTCATAGACATTAGTGCGAGGGAGAACTGGATTGATTTGGGGAAAGATCGGTTGCACATTTCTGCCACTAGAGGGAGCGTTATCTCTAGAATATTTGGCGCCGTAGTTTCTCAACCGTCGTTCCGATAAAGTCCAAATCTGTTGCGTATGAATCAACTCAAAGAGATCCATCGTGTATGTGTGATATTTTACTCTAATAATTCATAATTAACATACTAGTGCAGTGTTTTATGAAAAACACTGCTTTTCAGACATCTTTATATTTAATTTAAGGAAGTTCAACCAGTGCGATTTCTTGTGCAACGCGGAGGACTTGGGGGCTTTTTGGAAGATAAACCCTTGCTGTCAGTAGGACGGCATAGGACTAGTTATTCCCATTATAATTATTGTTGAAGTAAATCCTTGTGATTGTTTGTATGTTTCAGTCCGGAGAAAGAAAAAAAACACAGACCAGCCACTAGCCCAGAATTTCCATCCATCAAACTCTGCTGAAAATGAAGATGTTTTGAGATGTTTAAGCATTTTTACTGTTTTAGCAAACACCTTATAAGAAGCTACAGGAGCTGCGTGTTTAATCCTCAGTAGATTCATGCTTATAGCTTCCTCAGCCTCTGATGCAAGGCGCCGTATTCATTCAGTGACTGGATCTGGTCCTCCGAAAACAGGAGAAATAAGGCCTTCATTATTATGCAATGGCACATGCTGCAGCGCCTTAAAAGGTGATGAAGGTCATCAGCAAGTAAGTTATTTGCAGCGGGGTATGTTACATCATGATCTTGCAGTTTGGAGCCCAGACGCCTGCAAAATGAGAGCCGGGCAGGATACACAAGACGCCATGTGTGAAGTCGGGACACCATGAGACTCACACACAAAAGCTGAGAGTTTTTTTTATGTCAAAGTCGCAAATATATTTCAAAATTCATCACATAAGCAGCTCCATTCATTCACTCGTCATTCATAAACACTGGGGCTCATCTTTCGAAGCTGGGCCCGACTCGTCTTGGCAGACCCTTCGCCCTCTCACATGCTGCTGCTAAAAATACACCACCAGTCAGCCAGATGTATACACACACTTTAGAACTTTGAGATTTGATTAAATGCGTTATAAATGAAATGTATTTTTATTATTATCCTTACACACACACACACACATTCACCATAGGAGATTTATATTGCTCAACTCGAAGCTGCATTAAGGCATTAATAGTTTGAGTACTCTCTTCTTGTCTTTAGCATCAGAATACTGAGGTACTGAGTCATCTGTAGAGCTAAACGCACGCTGAGAAAACCGGAACTGAACAATCAGCACGACATCATGACGCATTTATTCCATCAAATTTTACACTTCCTGTGGCGCATTTTTCTTGTCAAACACAGAAAACGTGACGCGTGTCTACTAGACCGGTAGGCAGTAACAGTAACGCGTGAAATGATCGTTTGATGTACCGTATCCGCAGAGAACGGATTAATTCACGTTGTAAAAGGTTGATGTTGAGGGTAAGCTCAAACCTCAAACTGAATTCAGACAATAAAGAGAGAGCTCAGCTGTTTATGACCACAGTTGTGGAGAAAATGAAGGTTCCTGATTCTTCCAGTATGCATGTTCTTCTGGCCAAACCGCCGCACACAGACCAGCGGTAGGAGAGCCTGGGACAGCTTCCCTTTTCTCAGCCCAGAGAGAGAGAGAGCGCATCATGGAAATTTTTTGTGGTTTTCCCCAGTGAGTGTCTTCCTGATGACTGAGGATGAAAGTGTGTACGGAGGTGATTACCTCTGGGCCACGCCCATTGAGTGACACCGCTGTGACATCATATGTTTGGGAAAATCACTAGCATTTACGTTGTTGATTTTGGGGCGGGTTTTTTTCTTGCAAAAGTTTGCAAAAATAATTAGCAGCTATCAGGCAGAAGGTAGTAACTTCAAATTAACTATAACATCTGGACCTACCTGAAGTTTGCTTATGTCTGCAGATCCTTGGTGTTACCACGATAACTCAAAAACTACCCAATGGCTCATTTTCACACTTTACACCACCATAGACCTTAGTGAGAGGAAGAACTGGATCGATTTTGGGAAAGGTCGGTTGCAACTCTCCATCAATAGGGGAGCTTTATCACCAAAAGTTTTCAGGCCATAATATATCAACCGTTGGTCAGATTTATTCCAAATTTGGTAAGAAATGAATCAAACCAAGGAAATTTGTCCCGTATATATTTCACACTAATAGTTTATATTTTATTCAATAAGGGGGAGCTTTTTTACAAAAAAAAAAGTCCATTGGACATAACTTCCTTACTGTTTCGTTCATATTAGTTCTATATATATATATATATATATATATATATATATATATATATATATATATATATATATATATTACTCTAATTGTTTTTTGTGAGGTTATACATGATAAACACTATTTTCCATGAAGTTTTTCTCGTTCATGACTTCACATTTAATTTCAGGGGGTCAATCAGGGGGAATTGCTCGTAACACACAGGGATCGGAGGCTTTTCTTGGATATATTCTTGCTGTCGGGGACGACAGCATAGACCTCGTTTAATAATGCCCTTTGCGCCACATCTACCGCCACGTTTGTCAAGCATTTGTTAACATTAGCCACCATTGAACTTAATTTTAATTTCCCTTCTGCCACAGGAAAGCAAGTTTCAATTATGCCCTTTTTGCTACAACTACCACACATATGCTAACGTTAGCCACCATGAAGCTCAACTCAGTAATGCCATCAAACTATAGCGCGTGCCTTAAGTTTGCTAATTTTAACCACGATTATGCTAGAATTACATTCACATTGAATGTCATGTGAACTTTTCACTCCTTCTTGATTTCATGTAAAGTTGATGCAAAGCCACAAGTAGACGCAAAGCTGAAACATTTTGGGGCAGGAAATCGACGGGCCGTGTACACGTTTGTATATCCAATGAGATCTGACCTAGAGTAGCGGTAGGTCAGGTACCAGATTTCAATGTTTAACCAACATCACTCACCTGGAAACAATGTTTCTAACATGAGATACGTGAGTTTGATGCTCAAGCTAACAAAGAAAAATCCAGCGGAGAGTAGCTGCTTTGCATTTGGTGTGAACACAGCATTAAGACTGACTTTAGTGAATTGAACAAGGATGCATTCCATTTCTTAGAAAACGCACCAACTGTTAGGTATTACTTGGCTAGCCTACCGGTCTAGTAGACATTGGGAACTTTTGACGAAAAACATCTGTTGCACAGTCCCTGCCAAACAAGTTCAGATAATGCTGAGTCAGCATATCACTGCCAGATAAAGCGCTCTCTTTCTCACCGTTGGAATTTTTAATCAACAGCCTTTGGCGACTTTCTCATGTTTGCTATCGAGTGGTCAGATTTTGCGACAATCGGAAAAAGACATGTTTGCCAGGGCTGGAAACGGGGGCGACTATAGCGGCAGATTAGGCTGCAGAAAATAGGAATATGATGTCATAAGCTCCTTGCCCGTGTTTGTCAGCAGTGATTGCGTGCCCTACCTGCTGCCTTACTCTTTGAAAGGTGAGAGAAACCGTATGCTTTAAATAAATTATTCATAAAGTTACAAATTATTATTATTATTATTATTAATTATCGAATAAACGCTCTTAGTTTTTCATACATCTTGGGCCGAAATGACAGTAGAACTGGTGCGAAAACAAAGATATGTCTCATACTTGACTGTGTTTGCACTCATATAATAACCTGGACGCCCTGAGATACGGATAAATACCTGGGAATGTCACGGGAACGTTGGAGGTGTGTTGGGAAAGACAGGACTCTTGTTTTGTCTCCTGTCTGGCTGAATACAGCCGATGTTAGTATAGCTTTTGTGTGACCCGCAGATGTTGGTGTTTTTGCCTGCTGTGTTTCTCTTTGTGCCCCCCCTGGTTGCACACACACACACTGAGCGAAAAAAAAAAAGAAGAAAAAAGAATGTGCTCGGAAAAACTCTGCCCACGCACCGAGCAGCCAAGGTCTCTCTCTTCATGGCCTGACCTGACATTCTTTCCTGTAGTTCACGTGTGGTTTCAAGATAAAAGCCTCCATTCATTAGTCTCAGTGCTGGCCCGACGTAACGACAGGATACCCCGCCCTTGTCTGGCAACGACCGGGGCCGTATTTTACCCGGCGCTGGTGGCCCTCGCTTTCAAAACAACATGACATTTTCTCGAGTCTGTGTCTGTTTTGGTTTCAGGTGCAGCGTATCCACATCACAGAGCGAGGAGACGCAGGGATACACGGGGTTTTCCAACTTCAATTACTCTGTTAGAAGATTTCTCTGTTGTTGCAAGTACTTTCTTTCTCCTTCCCTTTTATCCCATTGGACTTTTATCTCCCCTGCAGCCAGATCTCGACCGCACCCCCAACCCCCCCCCAACATACTGTCAGTAATGAGGCATTTCTTTCTTAAGTCTGAAGTTGTGTGTGCAGTGCAGATGTGAGCGATCGCGCCTGCTTGAAAATCCCCTGCTTGCCTCCAAGGCCGAACATCCTGCTGGGGTGATGGGGACAGAAGCTGACTTCCTACAGAGTCCACTTGTGGGTGGCGTTTTTGGTTCGTCGCCACAGTTTCTGCTCACTTGATCAAATCTAAGTTGAAATCATATTTTTCTCAGAGTCCGCCTTTGAAGAACTTGTTTTGCCCTTCAGTGACGATGGTGAGCTGGGGTGGGATACATTTATGGCAATCACATGAATTCCAGCAGTTACCAGGCCCTTGTGATGGAAAAAGGATCAAAGCACAGAAGCATCTCCAATCACTTCTGCAGCATAATAAACACAGCCTCTCAAAAAAGAACTCATGGAAGAAAGGGGAGTCCCAGTTCTCAGCAAGTTTGTGCTCTGACGTAGAGGTCACTCGAAAAGACGTAGAGCGGATTTATACGCCTCTTACTCACAAAACCAGTCTCTACTAAAAGCCCCCTTATCCACCGCATTGTACAAGCAAGTCCCCCGATTGAACTCCCCAAATCAAATTTGAAGTTATGTTAGAAAATCATGTTTTTGGAGGAGCTGCTGTGACACCTAAAATTTATGATCAATGATTAATGATCTCTGTCTCTCTATCTATCTATCTATCTATCTATCTATCTATCTATCTATCTAACACTCTCTCTACCTATCTCTCTCTCTATTTATTTAATGCTCTCTCTCTACCTATCTCTCTCTCTCTAACACTCTCTCTCTATCAATCTCTCTATCTCTCTAACGCTCTCTCTCTACCTATCTCTCTCTCTCTATTTATCTAATGCTCTCTCTCTCTACAGATCTCTCTCTCTATCTAACTCTCTCTCTCTCTTTCTATCTATCTAACACACTCTCTCTACCTATTTCTCTCTCTATCTAACGCACTCTCTCTATATATTTATCTAACGCTCTCCTTCTCTCTCTCTTTAGCTATCTCTCTCTCTCTATCAAACACACTCTCTCTATCTCTATCTATCTAACGTTCTCTCTATATCTATTTATCAATCTAACACTCGCTCTCTCTCTTTTCCTATTTCTCTCTATTTAACGCTCTCCCTCTCTCTCTCTTTACCTATCTCTCTCTCTAACTTTCTTTCACTCTCTCTCACACTCTCTTTCTACCTCTCTCTCTCTCTACCAAATCTGGAGTAAATAGGATGATCTGTTTACTAACAGGAAAAACATTTTTTTTTGAGTAAAATAAAAAAATAGCTGCCCATAGTGAGTAAAATAGAAACTTTTATTGGAATAAAAATTATAGTGCTGTTGTCTTGACTTGGTTGTTGTTTTTCTTCTTATTTCTTCATCTTTTTTGGAATAGAATAAAGAGGCAGTTTATAAATGATGGCCCGAAAACTTTTGGGAGTAAAGCTCCCGCTAATGTCAGAAATATGCAACCCAACTGTCCCAAATACAAACCAGTTCTTCCTCAAACTATGTCAATATGGGTGTCAAATTTGAAAATGATCGACATAGTTTTTGAGTTATCACGTTAACACAAAGAATTGTTAAAAAAAAGAAGAAATTTCAGGCCTGACATACATTTTTAAAGCCTCCAACTACCGAACTTAAATATGAAAATCTCTTCATGAGGTTAAACAGATATTATGAGGAACTTGAGGAAAAGTGCCAAAACACCTTCGGCATTAAACCACAACATAAACACAAACCGCGTTAAACTTTCCTGCTGAAAACAGAAATTCCGCTTCACAATAAAGCAAAGTCACGCTTGAATGAGGTTGAAACTATGACGACGGCTGGAAAGGTGAGGGTTTGCACCTTTGTGCACTTGTGCAGACTTGCCTGAGCACATGAGAAGACATTTATTTTAACAAGCTGGGGAGGTGAGTCGGTTTCTGTGGCAGTGTGACGCATCTAATTTTGTATTTAGGGTCATACAGCTGGATGTCAACACTTTTAAAGAACATGGTGTCCATAAGAAGCGTCGCTCGTTTCTTGCTAACAGCTAACAGATCAAATCTGAAGCATCTCAATGAAAATAATGTTAATTTTTTTACAAACGTCATCCTATTTTACACCATCTGACCAGCTGACTGCACTGAACCTACACTTTTTGGAATTCAAACTGTACATTGTAATTTTACTTTACAATAACATTCAACTCATCCACTCGTTGTTAAACAATACTTAAGTCAAGACGTACACACACAGAAGTAGAACTGTCATTTTTGTACCCAAGCGTATATTTTCTTTAAGGAAAGTACTCTATAAGGTACAAGAGTAGTTCTCGGGGTGATAACTGTGCAACCATTGAAACATTTGTTTAATTTCATTGTATAAAATCATTGCTGACAGCATAAGGATACACAATCTTGAATCAAACTCAGAAAATATAGATATGTTACTGGTAAATTCCAAAGATTTGTTTTTAAAGTTTGAGAGTAGTTGTAGATGTTTTGTCTCTGGATTTAAGGGAATGTTTTTGACTCTTAAAGGAACAAAGATTGCATGTTGCCTGCTGTTCTTCATTAGGTCACCAGTATGTACCTTTCTAATTGTTACTTTTTGTACCAAGAAATAAAATGTTTGTTTTTGTCTCCCAGAGTGCAGAAATGTTCTTCGAACCCTTTAATGTCCTGCTCCACCGGTTGGTTGAGTCTATTTCTTATTGAAATATGTGACTGAACATGTGTATGATATGACCCAGTGGCAGCATGTATTTGCTAAAGAGTAAGGGGCCGATTATAGAACCCTGGGGGACACCACAGGTCAAAGAGGCTACCGAGAATTAAAATGGACTATTTGACCATGAAATATAAAATCTCTTCACGGAAAAAAGTAGAGGAAAGTTTTTACTGTTTAAAATCGTGCTTGAGCAAACGATTTATCTTTTCTTTTTCTTTTATTGGTGAATTTAGAGTGCCTAAGATATTGAATTAAAAAAGAATGCCCCAAAAGAAATAAAACATGAAAAGAAATCACTTTTATGGATAGCTGTTTCTTCTTTTTGAGGACAATAAATGTTTCATTAAGGTTCAGAAATGTAACAGCATTCAAAGGCATGAATTTACCTTCATTTCTTAGTGTTTAGGATAAAACCAGAAGCATTGCTAGATTCTATTTACTTCTATACGTCTCCTCGTATGGATACGTGCTCGCATGCACATATCGCAATTAAAATTCACACTTTTTATCATCAGGTCAACTTCCTCCCGGAGATTTAGACTCAAAATCTTCCGGAGAAAGCTGAGTAGTCAGATAGGTGACAACAGGTCAGTACTTATTGACTCATCCACGTACTGTGTGTGTTTTCTGCAACTGTGTGCAAATCACGCTCATCTACATTTTGCGTGCAAATCTGCACACCTTTAGGTCAGCGGTTGAGCCAATCAGTGAAGATCCGGTCCGTTTGATTGCATCATAATTAGAGAACGCAGCAGGTCGCTGTTGCCTGTGTCTGCAACAAACAAAACACCGCAGCCTGTACTTTTCCACTGATTTTAATGAGCACGTAGGGACAGACCTCTGAAGAGTGGATTTCACTATTTCCTGAAAGAATAGTAGCACCTCCTATTTCCTCTTTGTGATGATGAACATTTTTCGGTTAAACAAGACTTTGCCTGTTTAATACATGAATTCACACCCAGAGAACTTCAACCCCTCAAACACTCACTGATAAAGATGTAAGGAAGAACCAGGCCCTCGGGTATGGTAATGTAAACAGACCTGCTTTATCTTCTTGTCCACACACACACACACACACACACACACACACACACACACACACACACACACACACCTGTGTTCTCCAGCCCGTCTGACCTGAAAATGCGCCTCAATCATAAAACCATAACTTCGCATACATGATAACACAAACAATCCACTCGGATGCAAACCCGTTTAGGAGTTTCAGTTCCAATTTGAGATCTTGTGGTGCAAAAAAACACGAATGGCCCTTTAATGCGCGCTACTTTTAATCAAAACAGAGTCATAGATCATAATTAAAAAATGTTTTTGATTCGTGTCTTTTTTTGCCTGCACCCAAGACAAAATGTTTTCTACCCGGGAGGGTTGGACATTTTTTGGTCGGTTTCGTTCTTTGTTTGTCTGACTGAATTGCTCAAGTTATGAACAGACGTGATGAAATTATTTGCAACGGGAGAGTAAGGCTCAAAGAGCAAAGTTTCCTGTTGATCATGATCATGATTTGGATCCTGACAGACTTTAAACAATCCTTTGCTATTACAGGACATGGTTTAACAACATTGTTGCTTCTAGATTGATGTGAAATTTCTACAAAGCTTTGATAATAGCCACATAATTACAGTACAGTAAAATACTACGTGACCGAGTATTTGTACTCATGTTTCTCCACACCTCTCCCAGACCTATAGAATTCTACATTGTTTTTCTAAAGCAGGATTAGTCAAAATTATTTAATAATATTCAATCAATGGTTGGTGTTCCAACTTCTTCAAAACACGTTTTCAATAATGAAGTAAGAAAATTGAAATGCCTTATTACTGTACATAACTTGAACATTGTTTTTTTTAGTTTTTTTATACCTTTCCTACCAACATTTTAACACAAATATCCAAAGTCTATGTTCCTTATACGCCTTGATTCCAATACAAAATGAAAGAACAAGAACATAATGAAAATTATCCTTTGTGTATCCATCATTTCAACAAGATGACAGATGTAAAATGTGTTAGAATACAAATCACACAACACTAAGGAAAGGCGTGATATGATGTCCGTGTTTTTTTGTGTATTTGTGTCGTGCATAAAGGTTCATTCACGCTGAATACACTGAATAGATGTTATAGAAGCTAAAATAATAAGCTTAAATCGACAACATATTAATGTGCAATGAGGTTCAGTTAAGCTTGCACAAAAAACGCTGTTATAAATCCTTTAAAAGCTACTTTTTACATTTATACTTTATTTCAGAGCCCATACTTTTTCACTTTTAATTGAGTAAAGAACTTGTCTTAATTCCTTTACATCTACTTTTTACCTCTTTTTTTCGCACAAGTAACTTTACTCAAGTGAAGAATACGTGCCCGTCTTCGAGTTCTCTATTGTTGTTGCGGGCTTTTGTTTCCATTTTCTTCCTCAGATATTTCCGACAGCATGTGAACGCACCGTGGTTTCATGCTGTGTGCCTCTGTTTATTTTCAGAGCAGTGACGTCAGCGTTGCACTCCTCCTATATGAGGCTCGTCAGACGGATGCAGGCTCCTGATTGGTCAGCTGCTGTTGCTGTGTCGAGCCTGTGAGGAGGGCGGGGCCGTTATAAATACCTCTCTCCCCCTTGAGAACATTCACTCTGGAGGAGGAAAGTGACAAGGGAGGGTCGGAGAACGTGGCAATAAAAGATCCCCACAACCGCCTGTCTTTACCCCAAAAAAACAGGCGTCCGTTTTCCAGCACTGAACCGTTCTTGCCAACGGACTCTCTTGAAGTCACTTCCCTCTACCTCGACAAATAAATGCCAAGAAAAACAACCCTATCGCCAACAGATCAGGATCACCCAGAAGTGGAGTCAAACAGTCGAACTGACACGTAGAGAAAAATAAGAAACGCGCGCGGATCGTCGCCGTTGCCTTTCTCAATGCATACCCTTTGTGCCCGGGGAACGATGAAACCAGAGATCAACGCCGCCGTCGGATTTCTGTCAAGATTTCTGAGGGTAAAAGGACACGTAAACGATCGACAGGTCCAAACATTCAACCAAAGCTTGCAGGACATTTTGTCAGGTAAGAACCCCGTTGATGAAAAAATAAAACCTATAATAGTATAACATTCAGCGTTAGATGCCAAGTTAATGTCTTAAATGTGTGTAAATGACTGAGAATGTTAATTAATCGGTGAGAGAAGGAGTCAGAAGAAGCCTCTCTTTGTTCTCTCAACTATCAGCGATACCAGCACGCGCCACAGTTCTGAGGGGGAAAACCGTCAAAATATATCAACTCCCGGAGGCTCGAGACGATTCTTCCTCGACGATTCATGTATATAATCTTATTATTTTTCACGTAGGGACCGAATCAGGTGTTTAGATGAGTTACTTTGTTTGGAACAAAGCGAGAGGGGTTGGAAAAGAGAGACACGATCGGCTCAAACGAGGAAGTGCGCCTAGGTCGATAAAGCTCTCAGAGAACCGAACTCCATTACGTAATGCTTTGGATCAAATTATTCATCAGTAGGACCTATTTCAGTTGGAATCGATTTGATATCCACCAATACTCCTGTTGCAATCTGGCCTTCTTATTTGGTTTGCATATGGATCATCTTATTCACCACATTCCATTAACAAAAAACATAATTTATATTTCCATTCCAGTAATTCCTACGTTTAACAGTGTTGGTATCGACGGTGGGTGTTTTCAGAGAAAAGGGGATTGTTTCCACTTTGCTGCTGCACACACATTCCAGTCTTAAGCTGCCATACATCTGCCTCGCTCATCTATAAGCTCATGCAGCAGCGCATGACCTACATTTTCCATTTAAAGCAACTAAATCTGTGTATTAGTTTGTAGGCGAGTGCTATTCAGTAAGAATATAAGAACCACACTGAGAATGAAGTATAGTTGGCGTGTGAAATGCTTTTTTTCTTATTTTTGGATTAATTAGTTTTGGTTGGAGGTAGATCGCTGTGAAGAAAAAAACCTGCAAGAGCTGAATTTGACATTGGTGTTTGTAAACAGACACAAGTTGGAGCTGAATGGGCTGGACTGTGAGGCCTGCATGTGGGGGAGGGGATGTTTTGGTGGGCGCCTATAGGAGGACATTAAAGGAGGCAGCATAGTTTAATTGGGAGTTGGCGATGGAGGGGAAGTCCGCTGAAACACCCTATGTTTAGTGTATATAAACGTTAATTATATCAGAATGGTGTGGATTATGTCCTTTAGTCTGGCAAGAAACAACATTTTCTAACTCGACTTTGATATTTACCATATGATCGATCATGATCTAGTTAACGTAAAATAAAAATTGTACTAATTTTTAACATATGGTAAAATGTGCAGAAGCAAACGTGTTGGAGTGTTAAGTTGGGCTCGCTGTCACTGAACCAGGTCATCCGGAGGCCTTTTGTGCTTGAAAACATCCCAATAGCTCACTGTTGTTTGTGCGCCGTGGAACCTTTGAACTTGCCATAGATGGTAAATTGCAATGAACGGGATTCTGATTCTTCCGCTTTATCAGCGAAAGCTTGATTTAATCTTCTAGAAGTGCTTCGGCTGGAAATAACCCATATGTTTTGGGTGTTCTGAGGTTGCCAACGTTGTATAAACAACCCAGTTTCACTAAACTCTTAAGGTTAGTCTGCTTGGTTTTCCATTTCCTCCAACCCTCCTCTTCCTCCCATGGGCCCTGGTTTTTAAGAATAGGTCCTGCTGAGCCGATCCTTTCCCAGCTGCTCCGGGTTTGTAGGTGGCTTCCTTTGTGGCACTGTCTGAGGCTGAAAGATCATCCAGTCCCTGTTGTTTCACCAGTGCCAGCCCCTCCATTAACACGGCAGTATACAGTCGTATGTGATAGGAGACGAAGGGAGGAGGGTGAGGACGGGAATGGGGTGTTATTATTCTGCCTATGCATACAGGTGGCCTGGGGCGCCTGTCTGAATACTGGCCCACTTATCCTGTTTATATATATTTTTTTGCGGCCACAATGAGATTATCATAGATGGATACTCAATATGGACAAGCCATGTCAGTTTATAGAAAAAAACAACTGCAATAGAGATTCTACCTTAAGCCCAAGCATAAAAACTATTGTTCACGTTTTCCTTCCTTAAATCTGTCGGCCCACAGTTGTTTCCTCTCATCAAGTACCGCTTTGGTGATGACACTCATCGGTTTCACTGCGCCTTGTAAACTTCCAAACGCCGAGGAGACGAAAAAGAGAAAAACAAGGTCCTGGCCCTTTAAGAGGCGGGGCTCCGTGTTCCAGATGGCTGGCTGGGACTGTGGCGCTTTAGGTGTTTTTGTTCAGCCAGTCATGGGAGACTCTGTGACACTGACCACGACTAGGGGAGGGGATTGGGCAATTCAACGGGCCTCTTTGTCACGTAAGCCTCGGGTACTGCTGGCAGCCTGTTTATTGCTCCTTATCATACCTGTAACAGGTGGAGATGTTTTTCTTTCCTTTCTTTGTCTTCTGCACACAGTTACACCCTGTACTTCTGTGTAGATACGTAAATTGAGCGGGACATTTTTCAGATAAGATTTTGCCTGGATCCATATTCTGTCTAGTTTTGTAAACACTGAATTTGCATCATTTTGGAAAAATAGCGCAGCAGGAGATAAAGATCTAGTTCTCCTAATTAGTCAACCTTATTTTCTATTCCACATTTGGGTAGAGCCAGGATTTACACCAGGATAGTTGTAACAAAGATAATATATCATAATCTTTACCGTTTTATTAATTACTAAAGACCACAATTGAGTATAAACCATATATTAGACCTTTAGTCTTTTGCTGTTTGGAATTCAGATTAGATATCGGCAGTTAAAGAGATAGTTGTTTTCATTGTACTGATGCAAAAGCAATTCATCTTATTTTCAGAGCTAAGATATGGGAGGTGTGTGAATATTAAATCCAAAATAATAAACCAGTTTGCCATTTACTTTCCTGGATCTGACACCCCGGCTTCTCTGCTCTCTCTGCAAAATCTTCCCCAACGATTCCAATGTGATTTGAAGAATTATTCAATTTCTTTTTATTTATCTAGCCTTTATTTATACAGGTAATTTATAAATACATGTCCATGTTGATCATGGAGCTGTTCACCAGATTGTCCATATATACCATAAACAAATGTCTCAAAGAGCAGGGGGTTGGAAATTTATTTAGTTTTTTTATTTCGACTATGTAGAGTCTTTAGACTCACCCCGTTGTCTTGATAATACCCATAGTATCCTAATATACAAGATGACCCCCCCTCCCGCCATTAAAACCATGTCTAGACTGCAGCAGATTTACTCCCGTTGAGGTTATGCATCCGTTGCCATCAGGTGATGATGTTGACGGAGTCTTCTTTTCTCTTTTAAAACAATAAATAATATTTCAGTTACTTACATCTTAAAAAACAAACAAACGATTATCTCTGTGCAGATCTCAGCTGTGTCGGTGTTTGTATTGGGCCAGTCTCAAACACTGGGGTTTATATTTAAACCATTATTGAGTTGGCGGTTACAGGTCTTGACCCCAAAACCAGTCTGCTTTGAGAGAACTCCCTGACCCACTCCTGCTCCCAGTTGTCTCCGTTAGCAGTTGGACAGTATAAAAGTGGAAGTCAACCCAAAGTATTGGTTCCTTTTATGATGTTCCTGTATTAAGAGAAAGAACTTTGACGCTATTATGCCGATACTATCTATGAGAGGTCGGGATATAATAAACATTGCAAGATTTGGTGCTTATGAATCGACTCGAGAACATTTTTATTGTACGTAGTATATTTTGCTCTTAGTACTTATTTTGCTCAGTAGGTGGAACTCTTCTTATGGAAAACATTGTTTTTGGACATTTGAGGGGTTCAATAAAGGGTACCGATTGCACAGGGGTTGGGCGTTTTCAGAGATACACCTTTTCTACCTGGGACCATCTTAACTAATTTTATGGACAAAATAAATTGACTACTTTTAATTTCAATCTTTATTAGCATCTGTAGCTGAATGTTTTTGTTTGTCCCCCTGCTACGCAGCTTCACAGGTTGCCCTATGTTTACGATCCAAAGCTAATCTTAAGTCTCCTCTCTCTCTTTCCTCTTTCCCTGCAGAGCAATACAAGCACCACTGGTTCCCAGACAGGCCCTGCAAGGGTTCGGGCTACCGCTGCATCCGTATCAACCACAAGATGGACCCGTTGGTGGGGCAGGCGGGCCAGCGCATCGGCCTGACCATCCAGCAACTCTACCTGCTGCTGCCCAGCGAGCTCACGCTGTGGGTGGACCCCTTCGAGGTGTCCTACCGCATTGGCGAGGACGGCTCCATCTGCGTCCTGTACGAATCGCAGCCCTGCCCTCCAGGGATACCGGCCACAGTCGTCGCCAGCCCCTCCTCAGGAAACAACGGGCCAATGGGCCCCATGATGGACAGTCACATCAGCTGCAAGGAGGAACTGATGGTGCTGGGCAGAACCAGTCCCTCCAAAGCCTATAACATGATGACTGTGTCCAGTTAAAAAGGCACACCGTCACCCGCCCTACTTTTGTTCAGGATCACGCCGTAGCTGGTCAGATTACGTGACCAAATTAGGGTGAGCCTTTTTAAAGCTAAGAATATGAAATGAAATAGTGAAAGATGAAAAAAGCAAAAGAAAAAAAGCAGAGGATGTTGCCTATCGTCCAGGTGATGGAAACCTTGTAGGTTTGATATTTTTTACCCTCCTTCCCCATTATCATCTGTTCTGTTGTGTCATTGGATCGGCTGGGCGCTCCGTTTTCCAGGAGAGGCTTTGTGGAAATGGAACTGTTGGGGCAGCTAAACCAACCAACCAGGAACCCCTGTGGAGACGGGCTTTGCCCGCTCCCTCTCGACTGTAAACACGGTGATCAGCTCCATCTGTGAATGGGCTATCATTGACTTTGCACTTTTCTTACTTGTGGTTACTATGGGTATATGTTCAACACACGCCGCCGCAAAACACCCAAATCTAAATTGTAAGGAATTTATCAGGATCTACTGCTCAAATTTTAAAAAAATCCAGAAGTTATTAGCTATTTTGTTCTCTCCTTGTTTCCGGGTTGCGGGCTGCGGGGCAGTTTGAGTCAGACCGAGCCATTCACAATCCAAGCTCAAGATAAAAGAAGACCAAATTAAAGCGTCTCTATTTTCTATAAACCAACTTTCTGGACCACAGGGAATTGGTTTTCTTTAACTTGTAGCTAGAAGAAAGGCGTCTGGTCTAAATTCCTCCTCCTCGCCCCTCTACCATCAACACCGAACTTCAACAAACTCATCTCGACCGTCTCCCTGCCTGTATGTAAGTGCAAGTGGAATGGTTGTGACACCTGTTACCTATGGATACCAGTGTGTCCTGTTGCACTGTCGCCCTTCCATCACTCATGTATTTGTAGCTTTCTGGGGGAGGGCAGGGGCTCGCTCTCCTTCCACCCTCCCCATTATTATTAATGAATGTTGTTGAGATTCACAATCAAGTTCCTGTGTTGTTCATTTTGCCTCTCTTTTCCTTCCACCTCTTTCTCATCTCCTTCATCACCAAAATTCAAAGTGTAGCAGAGGGGGTGGGGCTTATTTTAGCCAAACATTTGATCTTGTGGCCCTTTTAGAGTTGACATTGAATGCACTTTGACGTTAGATTGTGTGGGATGTGTATTTTTAAAGAAAAATCGCCTGCATTCCATCCATTCGAATGTCACCTTTTCACACCATTTTTATTGCCCTCCTGATTTTAGCCGTTTTGTGATTCTGTAGCTCCCATGTTGGGATAGACGGATGTCTATTAAATCGGAAGCGTGCAACTCTGGATTTCAAAACCCTTTTTTACACTGTATTTGAACATTTCAGAGCTGATGAGCTTAGGTGGAGAGTTGTTTTTGGTGGTATGTTAGATAAACGTTATGTCATCTGTTCATAAGGCACTGTTCACTCTGGCAAACTAAGCTCCTCCCCCTCGGACACACGCAGGCTTTGATTTGTGTTGCTGACTGACATACTGTTGGTCTGGACTAAGTGATGGCTGTGTGAAACTTTGGCAAAAAGGAGGTCTGAAGCACTTACCGTTTAGAGATTCATTTCAACTTGAATATGGAAAACACCAGGTCTCTGGTCAACCTCCTATTTAAGTTCCGAGGTCTTGTCCAACTGCGAGATCTGCCCATATGTGCGCACTGGATGTGCACCGCCTTACGGACACCCGTCATGAATTATGACTAATTTGTGTTTTTTAAAATATCAGGCTTATGTGAGCCGTCCTGGTTCACGGTGCTGCCTGGACCCTCTCTGGAGGCGTCCCCTTTCCAGCCTTGCAGCTACAAATTCTCTCCCTCATTCCCTGCTGGTATGGGGGGGAGCAAGAGTGCCTCGAATGCCGCATATCGCCCCTCAGCAAGGACCTCCTGTTTAGCCAAAAGCGAGCCAGCATGCTGCTAGCTGACCCCCTGTGGATGCAGGTAGACTTAACGTGACACATATCATCATCCATCACCGCAGGCCGGCTGGGTAAGGAAGGCAAGGGTGGGGAGCTTGTGTGAGAGAGGGGGGGGGCCAGGGCCGGACTCTATTGTCCAGGGCAGCTAAAATCCCTCCAGCCCCCCATCTGGACTTATTCAACATCCCCACCCTGACCGGAAGCCCTGGAGCCTCCCTTAGCAGTGATGGATAGCTAAATGAACCAGCACACACGCTTGGCATTCTCAAGCTGCACTTGGGGGACTAGTGAGAGATGAGGAAACATGGATCACAGATGAAGAACTGAGGGTACTAGGCCATAGTTTTCTGTTGTCATCTCACTGGATTGCGCTGCACTTAATTACTGAGTTTGAGTAGCGACTTTGTTTACATGCATATGAAAGGATGCGATGGTTGTCTGACGTACCCCCCTTCACCCCGCCTCACACTCGGTTCTGTGGCTGAGCGGTCAACAGCGAGCTGGAGCAGATGCCGGGGCGTCTTCGGGTGTCGCTCGGGCCTTAGTAACTGGCCAAATCTGTCATGGCAGGCTGGTTTGCCGCTCATCACCAGACCTACGGGTGTTTAAGCTCCCCTAAGCCTGAGAGGATCATGGGTAATAGAGCTATAGCCTTTGACGCACTGCAACTTCTCTTCCTCCTCCTCCCTTGCTCTCTGCTGATATTCCCTTCAGCAATCTGTGAAAAGCAGTGATTCCACGTTGGCCGGATGGAGAGGGGTTTCTGGGACGGGAGCCCAGAACTTTGATTTCCATGGTGGACACCAGTTTTGAAATCACGCTGCTCTATTATGGCTTTTTTTTTTTTTAGTCGTGTGACAAAATGTTATGAGATTGGTCAATATTTCAGATGCGAGATGATCGTCTCGTCCAACTTTTCTCCAGGTGTGTTAAATGGTAGACTTTCTCATCTTTCCACTCTGCCCCCCACCCCCACCCAGTTTCTCCTCTTCATCCACTTCTTAAGAGGATGTTTTAGTCTGATGATCCACTTTTAGCAGAACCACCTTCTTCTTTTTTTTTTTAGCCCTAAAAATGAAAAGAAAAGCCAACCCAGATCCCATTTTGACACCTTCTCGACTCTACTGCGTCCACCTGAAATGGTTTAAGTCCTCAGTAAAGATGATCTCAACGGCATCCATTCAGCTTGTGCGCACATACGTTACCGAATTGTCGTGAGAGCGCTTAGAGAAGTAAGGGGTAAAATAGCACATTAAAATGCACTAAATATGTCAAGTTGAAGTTGTGACATTTTTCTTGAGACGCTAGGAGTCTCTCCTGGAATGTATTGCCAAACTCAGGCCTCGGACATTCAATAAATACCCTTGTGGAGAAGTTGTGCATGTTAAGACATGAAGCAGGAAGGGAACGGCAGTCTTTGTTGTTGTCGTCAAACATTGTCATTGATTAGTTGAATTATTGCCACTTTCACATTTGAGGTGTTATACATATTGTAGAATGTATTGTGACTGTACAACCGATGGTAGAGTACATGACATTACACATGGGAAGTGCCAATAATTGCTATCCGGAGGTGTTTTTAGGTGTATTCCTTTTTTGTATTTCATCTTTTAACATGGATGACGTTTTTTCGTAAGTGAAGCCAATTGTGATGGGATTGTTGGAAAGGACCAAAGTTGTTTTGGTAATAAAAAAAAATATATATATCTTAGTTTCCATGATCTGTAACTATAGACGTATCCTTTGTTTTTGTTTTTCTTTGTTCCCCCCCCCCCCCCCCCCCCCCCCCTCTTTTTTTTTTTTTTTTTTTTTT